>JAMKCH010032762.1:0-174377 GCA_023653785.1 Ophioderma brevispina
TGTATGATTTTCTTTATAAATGTGTATATGATTTTGGAAAATGTTGTGTGTAATTTTTTTAAATGAAAGGTCCTGTCGGGCCTTATTAGGGCCTTTTGGACTGATCTCCAATTGAATTTTTGTTATGATATATAGTAGTTTTTAATGTTATTTGATATACCGCCCCCTGTGTCCCCAAAAAAACACGCCCAAACACTTGGTGGGCAGGCGCCATAAGTTGTGAACAAAAAGCACGTGACTACTTATTCTTTGTTGTAAGGCGAATTGGGACTGTTAGCTAATATCCCTGAAACTTCATAAAAGTAGAGTTAATCGTTTTAAGATATGACCCCAACAATCAAAACACCTGCAGAACCCATTTTACAAAATGAGGAGCTGGTAACCACAAGACGGCCCCCGGACTGGCAATGAAGAACAGAATGCAACGACACCCCAATATTGACTGCACAGTACACACACTCTTCAATCTTGCCACATTCTGCGCACAACTTCAACTGGGTCAAATGACTGCCATTTACCTTACACTCTCATGACTTACCTAGTAAACTGATAATGATTAAAACACAAATTATTAGGTGACAAAAATATCTTCAAGACATTTTAAACACCACTAACGACTAAGCAATAGACACCCCACTCCACATTACATAAGTGATAAATGGTTGGGCTTGCAACTGGCTGTTACGGAAGAATGTTTACATTCTATCTTTATGAGTAAAACCTATGTTTTCAACACAAACTCAATAACACTATCAGTATATTAATTCTGTCATTAAATTGTGGGTTTTAATGTTAAGATAACTCTTGTGTGACCGTCACAAAATGATGACCATGAATTAATTAGTCTAATCCAATGCTGTTATTGTGGACAATACGAAGCGTTTTGATCATACTTTCCTAATTCGATTGTGTTAAAATGCATGTTTTAGATGTTATTACCAATTGGAAAATTCAGGAAACATTCATTTGTTATATCTGATTGCAGTAGCTCTTTAAAAAAAGCAAAAATGGTGTTGGACTTAGAGATTCATATGGTGGTTCTGGGCGCCAAAAGTAAAGTGCAGTATTTGTAGTTAATAGCCGCCTAAATGTGGTAAAATGGGTCCTGAAGGTTGCTTGATTTCTGGGGTCATATCTTAAAAAATATTGACTTACCTTTATCGAACGTTTCAGGGATATTAGCTAACAGTACCATTTTACCTTCCAACAAAGATAAGTAGTCACGTGCTTTTGTTAAAACTTACGGCGCCTGCCACCAAATATTGCGGTTTTTTGGGACACACGGTTATTGTCTATATGGAAATAAAGTGATGATAAAATATGATTGCCACCTCAATGACTCAATTTGAAATTCCCATAAAAATTGGTATTTGGTTAAAATCATGCCAGATGAATATAATTGCAACCAAAATAAACACTCCAAATCTCACAAAAAGGTTTAAAATATCTTTGTGTATTCACTAATTGTTGAAGTCATTTTAAAGCAAATTAATGAAGTGTCGGTCAGGAGGGCTTGCGTTTCACGATATTTCAAGACCATACAAACTCTCACCTCCGGGTTGCTGTACGGTCATGATTCTCTTCTAAAACACGGCAGTGGGGCCGAATGCTATACCCTTATTTAAAGACAGAAATACTGAAGATAATTTCCCCTGTTATGTTAAGTGATTTTCGCATCTTTTTAAAGGTTCTTTATTAATTAATCTCTTTTGACAGAATGTAAAATCTGCTATTTAACTATTTCTTTCACAGTTGTACTCAACCAGGAAGGGAGAACAAAATCATTTTTTGTGTTCCGCAGAAATTGGCGTTATCTCTCGATTGAAACAGCAAATGTGATAAACAAAAGTATGGGAAAGCCTGGTCTTTTTTTTTTCTTTCATTCGACGTACAAAACAACTTACAATATTGAGATGTAAAATTGAAAAAAACAAAAAAAATCGGTTTTTGATTGAACCATTCTTGAGACAGACGGTAGAGTGACCAAATAAAGGATCAAAACAAAGAACGATTAATGAGCAGTACAATGTGAGCAGAGGAGTCCAAAATCCACGAACTTGCTCCAGTTCGTCATGTGCGGTGTGTGCGTACAATATAACATCTTCTATGCAATATATACAATTTTTTATCAAATTAATGAAAGGCGCAGTTAGTTTTATGTTCGCAGTGTATGTAACTCTTAAATTATATATATCATATCCCTGGAACAACCACCAATACAACCGTGTACCAAAAGGGTGTGTGACATGAGGTGCAGGCAACCATGCGGCATTGAAACCCTGTCAGTCGTCCATACGAAGAGATGATTGTTGATTTACCTTATGTTGTAGATGAGGGGAGAATTGCGTTGATAATGAAAATTGGCTATATAAGGAACAGGTTTGGGTGTTAGCAATACAGAACCCACGAGGCAGGGATAAAGACGAAAAAATAGATTAAATGAAAAATTTTGTGATTATTTCATAAATGAAAATTGACGTTGAATTCGACCTTATAAGTATTGAAACATTTTAGATTTGGGTATCTTGTTCCAAACCAGGATAGTTCTTCTTTTAATTGCTAACAGGAAATGGTGTGGGGTAAGATATAACGTTAAACTGTGGCCGGAGGCTCGTTGTACGGTATGCGACCACAACCGACAGTCTGAATATCGAGAGAGAGAGAAGAGAGAGAGAGAGAGAGAGAGAGATTGATTATATATATATATTTAATATTATATTTATAACAGTGTATTTTTCAGGTGACGATCTTGGAATAAAAGTGCTCAATTCCCATTGACAGGAGAGCTAATGAACATTTCAATAGAGTCATGACCTCTGGAAAGGCAACCGTACTCAGAGTTTCACGAATACCCTCACTTACGATCATCGGGTATCCGATCCTCAGCCGGATGGTATTGCATGGTCTTGTCTTAAACCACCCATATATGTTATAAATATACATTCCTATGGTGTCACACCAGCATATGCCAGCAATATACACTGTTATTTAGACGATACGATCGAACACGTTACGCGGTTAGTACGACCCCCACTACTACTCGTAGTGTTGAAGCCCTTGTTCTGACTAGTCCATTGGTATCAGATCTGTGCTGGCAGGCAATATTTCTGGTGTGACACCATAGAATGTATTTTTTATATACAAATCTGTGTTAAGACCGACCATGCACTACCATCCGTCTAGGACGGATACCCGATGATCGTAGGTGGAGGGTATTGGTGAAACTCTGAGTAACGGTTGCCTTTCCAGAGGGTCTATACTTTGAATTTTTCATTAACTCTCCTGTAAGGGGGATTGAGCACTTTTAATTCCAAGATAGTCCACCTGAAATACATGTTATTTATATATTATATATATATATATATATATAATATATATATATATATTATATATATATATATATATTATATATATATCAAATTCGGTGGGTGGTCGCCTACCGTAAAAAGGCCTAAGGCCAACAGTTTTACGTTATATATACCAAAACTCATCATTTTACAAATTAATAAGAAAATTATCCTGGTTGGAAAAGATAACAAAAATACTAAAATGTTTCAAATACGTTTATAAGGGTGAATTCAACGTTCAAGGTTAAGTTATGAAATAATCACAAAATGTTGCATTTATCTATTTTTCTTCTTTTATCCCTGCCTCGTGGGTTCTGTAGTTGCTAACACCCAAACCTGTTCCTTATATAGCCAATTTTCAGTATTTCAATTGCGATACTCCCTCAATCTAACACAAAGCGGTATCAGACAAGCATCTCCTTCGGGATGGACGAATGGCAGGGTTTTCTCAAATCAGCGATGGTTGCCTGGCACCTCATGTCACAACCTTTTTGGTACACAGGTGTATGGTGGTAGTCAGGGAATATGATATAATTAATTTAGGTAACTACAGCGCGAACATAAAACTAAATGCGCTTTCAATTAATTTGATAAAAAGTGTTAGAGATTGCATAGAAGAGGTTATATTGTACCACCACAGCACATGCCGAAAACTGGAGGAGAGCAAGTTCGTGGATTTTGGACTCCTAGGCTCACATTGTACTGACGCATTACGTTCTTTGTTTTTATTCCTTTATGTGGTCACTCTACAGTCTGTCTCAAGCATGGTACAATCAAAAACCGATTTTTTTTTAATTTACATCTCAATATATGTAAGTTGTTTTGTACGTCGAAGTAAAAGAAAAAAAAAAAGACCACAGGCTTTCAATTACTTTTTTTATTTTTTTGTTTAATCACATTTGGCTGTGTCCAACGAGAGATAACGCCAATTACTGCGGGACACAAATGATGTTTGTTGCACTTCCTGTTGAGTACAACTGTGGAAAGAAATAGTTACACTATAAGATATTACATCGTCAAAAAGAGATTTTATTAAATTAATAAAGGACTTTAAAAAGATGCGAAAACAGTTACATATGTGGAAATTATCGTCAGTATGTTCTGGCTTTAATAAAGGGTATCATGGCACACTGCCTTTTTTAGAGATAATTCATGACCGTACAGCAACCCGGAGGTGAGAAGTTTTTATGGTCTTGAAATATCGTGAAACGCAAAAGCCCTACTGACCCTTCATAATTTGCTTTAAAACTTGACTTCAACAATTATGAATACACCAAAGATATTTTAAACCTTTCTTTTGGATTTGGAGTGTTTATTTTGGTTGGCAAATTATATTCATGCTGGCAGATTTTTAACAAATACCAATTTGTATTGAATTCAAATGTTCATTGAGGTGCAATCCAATTACTTTAATCAAGCACGGTATTTTCCATATATACAATATATCAAATAACATTAAAAAACATTTTACTATATACAGAACAAAAATTGCAATATGGGGGATAAGTCCAAAAGGCCAATAAGCCCGACAGGAACTTTCTTGAAAAAAATAAACACACAACAGTTTCCAAAATCATAACTACACATTTACAAAAAGAAAATACAACCGACTGATTAGGAACAAGACAAAGGACGGCGCTCGTGACAAATAATATAGTTAGAAAACGTTCACTTATATTTTGCGGGAAATTGTTGTTGCTTCAGTTGAAAACGGAAATGTTTTACGGACGTAGATTGTTTTATTTTATTTTCGAACGGAATTCAAAGAATGGGGCCGGTTTGTCGAATACATTGGTCAGAGAAAATTCTTTGTCTGGTTTAAATTGAGATCATTTAAATGTCTTGTCTGATAGTTATGGATTCAGAACGTTTTATAAATCGTTATCAAATGCATTAGGGTAAGCATTTCTGAATATTTGAACTAAATACACCTAGTTCCGAGATTGGGGTATACATGTCTCCAAAAATAAGAATATTGTATTTTGCACATAAAGTTGGAATGGCTTATGTAATGACTGTTAGAAATGGTTCTTATTACTGCCACTTTTGGAGTTTGCAAAGTTTATTTAAGTAGATTACACATGTATTTCCCCATATAAGTATTCCATAATTGAGATAAGGCAAACTGAAAGTACAATAAAGAGTTGTGATATGTTTGAGTTTGTTCATGATTCCAATATTTTTCGACAATGTTTTGGAACGAAATCGAGATGATTTTCCAGGTAAGGTATTTCAATCTATTAAGACCTAGGAAAGGGACATCGCCGGATAGGACAGAAGGAGGCCCTCTATAATTATCATAGTATATTCACCAATCAAGTTTGAGTTTGAATGTTTAAAAACTACTTAAATGTATCAATGTGTTTTTTATCCCCAAAATTCACCTTTAACAAGACATAATGAGAAAAGGGGCAGAAAAATTCAGGGGGGCATGCTCTCTGGAAAAAAGCCAAAGCTTTTAAGAGTATTCCTCAATTCCAATGACAATTATATAACAGAAGAAAAAGGAAGATGTTGCATTACGCAGCTTTTCTTATGCTTTATTATGGATTGTAAGTGACGTATTACAAGCCTTTTGTCCTCATAAAGCTACAGGAGAGGCTACACGAGGCAGTTCTTAATACAATACCCAAATACAATTAGCTTATGCTCAAAGAGGTTCTATATAGATCAAGAGGCAAAACGTTACGTAATCTTTGAAAATTCACCGTCTCGCATGTTTTGCCGACCCACAAAGAAAAAACCTAGAGTACCAAACAATAGAAAGCAAGGCTGCCTCACGTTTCTTCCAAATACTGTGGTGGCCGCTTTGATATACAATAATCGGTAGTGTACAAATAATGTATTTGTTGTTAGAGGTGGCCCAGGTGTTGAAATAATAGTTGTCATGTGCTCATTGTGCTCAGATCTCTTTTTTCTCATATTGCACTGCGCGCTTAGGTGAAAAGATGTATTCATTGAGGCGGTTAATTTAAATCAAGACGACTGATGTGTCATTTCGTTCGTTGTGTGGCCATGGGTGGACAAAATTTAACCACCCAATAGCACCAAATCCAACAACTGATATTTTTGGCCGGATGTTTATCGAATTGACATTTGGGGTATACAAGACCCCAAACTGATAATTATTCCGTGCAATATTCAAATGTCAGCGCCCAGCACGGACGCCTGGTTTTGACATGCGTTTCACTACCTTGCTTATGATACTGAGATTGGATTAATAACCGTCTCAACCAAAGCAGACTCTGGAATACCACACAATGGCCCGCATAACGCATGGCCCATGACGCGCTATGGAATCATGAGCAAGCTGGCTTGCACTATGAGCTAAGTAAAAATCACCAATTCTCATGGCACAGTATATCGTCAATTCACCTTGTATTGACAAATACATCACCTTGTATTTAGTATGATTTATGATACCCAGAAATCCTAGATGTCGCGTTGTTAACATGTTGCCCATCCAAGGCAACTGAGCTGAGCCTTTGATAGATTAGCATGCCTTTACCACATAGTGATGTGGTATGGTCTATCTATGTAATAGGTTGTGTGTTGTTGTTTATGGAAATTCCATTTTAGTGTTAAGCCCCCCCCCCCGAAACAAAAATGCAAAATGAGGGTCTTCCCCCCCCCAAGAACCAGAATGCACCTATACTAATGTTGCAAAATAATTATCACGCACATCCTTGCAAAGCGGCATTGTGGTTCTGAGGGGGGGGGGTTTATTATTTGGAAATTCAATTACCCATTGAAGCCTGTTAGTATAAATTTTACATAAAACCGACTTTTAGGGGAAATTTTTGTAAAGTGGGATTTTTTGAAAACCGGCAAAACATTGGCCCTAAAATGCGGAACGTTTCAAGTTAATCTGCTTCATGAAACTATAGAGGGCGTTCATCATTCTTATCCGGCGATGTACTTGGTTAAGGGATTTCACTATTTCCAAGATTGTATTATCTAATTTGGACATTCAAATATGGTTTTACTTTCATTGAACGTTAATGTTAGGTGTGCTAAATACAATGTAATTCTAGTTTTTGCTTGCGTTAAATGATAATTGTTTGTTTGAACCAATGCTTACTTCATTCCACTCAGCATTCACAACACTATACAGTTCTATCGGTTGTAATGCGATAGGTATCATCGCAAATAATATAAATATCAAAACGTGAGAAGATTGGTTCTATCATTAACATATAGCTATAAATAGAAATGGACCCAGTATACGATCCTTGCGGAACACCCAAAACAAATTTTTTAACTTCCTGAATCGTTACGATCATAAGCTAGGATTGCCTTTTCTATTACGTAAGTAATTGCTAAACATCTAGTTACAATATCAAAGAACATCCAAAATGTTATAATTTACTAAGGAAGTATATTGTGATCGATGGTTATCAAAAGCTTTCGAGAAATCTAAAAAAAATATACCAAATGGTTTGTTTCCATTTATTTCAAGCAGTATTTATTTTATCCACCAATTCAATAATGTCCATTCGAGGTAGAATGATTGCGACCGAAAACAAATGCCATCATTAAGGATTTCATGGGTGTTTATTAGTCAATGCATCTATCTAATACACGTCTTTCTAGTATTTTCGAAAACATGGTAAAAGAGACACTGGGCGATTAATTTGAGAACAATTAACATCTGTTTCTTATTAAAAATTGGTGTCCCTTAGCTATTTTTTTAAGCTTTCAGGAACGACCCCAGTCGATATTACATTAAATTAATCTTCTATAGTAAGCCGAAGTAACTATTTCTTGGCAACTTTCTTATAATGAGGATTGCCCAATGTTATCATTACCAGCACTCTTGTTTTGATTGAATTCTCAATATCTAGGTAATATCCATTTAACAATTGGTTTCCTGTACATACAACAGTGGTTTGAATCTTTAAGGTAATCAAAATGTTTTTACCGTAGAATTTATATTGGATGCACGCTTTGGACCAAGATTTACAAAGAAAATCTTTGAAATGATTAGAAATATCTACAGAGCTAGTAAAAAGGTGCACTTTGTCATCATTAAACTTGCTCTGCATAGATTGTTTTTTTCCCTCGAACAAGAATATCATTTATCGTTTCCCAGTTTTTTTATATTCTTTGCTATTTTAAATTTAAGAAAAAAAGTGTTTCCTCTTTGTTTACGAATAAAGCAATATTAACTAGGTCTGTATGTGTTAAATTGTGAAAGTTCTTGTTATCTTGGCGAGTGTAAGTATGTGTTTATTACAACTGGTTTTCGTATTGATAACTTTTATAAACCTTGTTAATCCACTGGGGATATCGGTTCTTTCTTTTTGTTACTAGTACATTTTTTAGCGGAACACATTCATGTACAGTGCATTAAGGTTCAAAAATTTATTATAATCCACATCTGCACTATTGTTATCGAGGATTTTTCCTGCCATTCAACTCTGATACCCTCGTTTAAATTTCGCAATATGGTATCACTGTGGATTCTCTTATAAATAACCCTATTATTCTTATCGGCAGCTGAGTTAGTTAAATTTTTGGCGAGTTGTAGGATAGTTTGGCATATGATCCAGTTCAATCAGGAACCAATATGTTGATTTTATAATCTGTCATCATCGTCAAAACATATTGTCAATAATTGGTAGCAGTAGTAGTAGTCAGGGTCTATATATAGTAGGTGTAATGAATAGGAATATAATAAATGAGTTCAAAGATAATCGTGGGTGGTTTAGGCTATCGATTTTGACTGATCAATGTGAAATCGACATAATGTAGGACTTGAAGTTTTCTCAGTTTTTAGTTTATTAAGACCAGGATCATATAGGTCTATAAAGTTCTCGACCCAGTATGTGCTTATATTAACAGTTCCGATACAACATTTTTAGGCTGGGGGGGGGGTGATGTCACCCACGGCAATTGTATGGTGCATTTTTTGAAAAGATTATGCACAGTAGGCTCTTTAAAATCTCATTTTATGTAAAACTGCCAATTGCCACTTCATTTAGAGCTGAAACCGCATATGAAAAATCGATATCCTACGTTTTTAGTGCAAAATGGATTTCGCCTATTGTCTGTGGAAAATACCAATTTATGCCAACTCGGGACGATGACGTCATTGTGAGCCATACTAGGAAATTTGGTATTATTTTGGTATCAATGAAAGGAGGAGACCTAGCTTTCCATGGTACACAAATCAATAGTAAGAGTCGAGCTCGTTTGATGGTAGGTAAGGGAGAATCGCTGAGGGTTTTTTCTGTGTGATCAGCAAGAACAAGAAGGGTGGTTTGCATGGAACACCACTTGCCTGACCGTGTATTATAATTGTGAAATATTTTATTTAGTGAAAAATGGCAAGTGTAAAAGGGGGGGTCCTAGGCTGATTTTGAAAGAGAGGTCTAACTTTCGACCTTGGTTTAAACCAGTGGTATCATACTGAGTGGACTTTTTTCCACTAAAATGTTGCGTAAAATTTGAAAAAAAAAAAACTTTCATGGATGGGCCGTGTCCGAGGGAGAGACAAATCGAGAGAACGATAAACGTTCACAACAAACAAAGTTTCTTCTTAACTTCCTTTTAGCATTGTTAGCTAAAATAGGTATTCTTTGCAGCAAGAGTGACTATTAATAGCATTTACTTTATGTACACATTTTACTGGCAACAAACCAAAACGCCCCTGTATAATCACTCCGAAGCAAAGGTATTTACACTAAGGCAATTATTTCAAGAATAGATTTTGCTGTAGCAAAAAATCAGATATGAGGAATGTTGACTATGCATACGAATTCTTGTGTTGCAGAAAGTTATGAGAGAGATATTTATTATTTATGTATTTATTTATTTATGGGGTTATTTATATGTGCGGTTGGGTCTCCTTGCACTTCGTCTCCCATTCGTTTATAAGTGACGCTTTCTTAATTGTATTTTATTGTACTGTAATTGCTCTTTATAGTTAAATATCACTCAAAGACACTTCTTTGCCAGTACTCTCTTACATAAAGACCGACGAAATTGCATGGTAAAATTAAAACACAACAACATCAACAGTCATAAAGCAGAAGACACTTTTGTACGAGTCTTTCATAATACTTGACAAATTATAAGACCTAATAGCCAAGGCTGTTAACCATTCGAACTATAACATTGTCTGTAGACAATGACTCTTAAAATAAAGCCTGATAGGCTGGTAGCTCGCGCTAACAAATGCCTACGGGAATAGATCAAGCTAGATTCACATCTAGTCCGTTTGTTCATGAAAACATTAGGAGAGAAGTGTCCTCGCTTTATTTAATCCCGTAAGAGGGAAAGTGTGTTAAGTGTATATTGTCGGAAGGTTCATTCAAACAGAAGAATTACGTGTGCAAACAGTAGACTTGGAAAAACTTACGAAACTTTCCATTGAAGTTCACGTCAGTTACTTTAGTTCTTAACGTCATGGGGGATTCCCACCCGTTTTGTGGAAGAGAGTCATTGCGCTAAGACGTTCAAATGTTGTTTTTTTTTTTATGTGAAAAGCAATGCCACATTGAGCTGAGTGAGCTGAGAATCGGATTCTGAGTAACATTTTGTTTTTCTGTGAGGAAAATATTTTTGAAATTATATTTGAACTAACCTTAAAATGATATAGTTTGTTAGGTTTAAAAAAATTTGATTTGTTCCCACTAATAAGGTTCCATTTTCGGTTATTGTTTTTTTTTGTTAAACTTAGAAACAGTCATATTATATATCAAAATGGACCAAGTAATTGCAGCTCAAACAATATTTCAAAGCTTGTGCTGTGCTTCAAAAGGCAATGTTGGAAGTGTATTTACCACCCAGTCAATTTTGGTATTATGAAGAAATTTGGTTTTAAGGGGGTTCACAACTCACTGGGTATGACCCCAAAAACCCGGTGCAAAATCGATGGTTGTGTTTAAGTTGTACCAAACTGGTAGTCTTTTCACACACCAATTGCGAAAAGTCTATGGTGGTTAATATTTACTATTTTGCCTCCTGTCACGTAAGATAACTAAGAGAGACGGAAATTAAAAGTTTCTAGCAGATCGCCAAGAAAAGAAAGAAAGAGCCATTCAAAAGAAAAATGTCAACAAACCTGCATACGTTCCAACAATCGGATAGTAATATTATTTAGCCATCGTTTAAAACGTATATCAACATACCTCGTTAGAAGTCATAATTCCGTTATAATCCAAGCAACTTTTAATATGTTGCTATTTGCTGAATTGCCGTTTGTAATGTCACTTTGTTTTCAATTTTTCACTATAAAAGGAAATCATGGTTTGAATTCGTGGTCAGTTTCATTGAATGAAATCACTCAGGTCCTTTTACGAGTTTTTTTAGTTATTCTTTTTTATTTTTATTTCAATCAATCAATCACGTTTATTTTTGTCATCACATCATCACATCAAACAATGAAAAGTACAGATCTGAATGATACAGAATTGCAGATACAAAGAAAAATGGATTTCACAATGAAATAAGTTATCCTATTTACAGGATATAATTAAATAGAAAATAGTGCATGAACGAGGTCATTTTTTCAAATCATACGTTCGTTCGTTTGTTAGTTGTTTATTTTGTTCTCATTGTATTTCGTACATAGTTCAGTTTAGATCACATCGTGGTGAGATTTTTCTAAAACACAGCCATTGCTTTCAAATCAAAAGAAAGAAAGAGTTAAAACACCTCGCACATGCAATTGGTAGTGAACTTTCATTCTGACAACTGGTCAGTCGATCGTGCTATCGCCTACCTTTCCTTCTTTTCTATCAGTATTTCTCACTCCGTCTTTTTTGAGAGAAAACATAATGTATTTCTCCAGTCACTTGTTTTCATTTTGAAAAGCGTTTGTGTCATCCAGGGCTTAACAATGTGAAGGGACACAAAGTGTTAGGGAATATTGATTAATTTTATCTTTCTAAACATAGCTTGAAGTGAAGATAAATACGGATAACAGGAATTATTAAATTTAATACATCGAATCATTCTATTTGCCAAATATGTAAGAACATAAAACATTTATTTCATTAAAGTTTTTTTTGTTATCAGAACACCATTGGAGAGTGATCGTTCGTGACTATTACTATTACTGTCTCAAGGCTACATGGTAAAATCGTGGTTACTATTGAAGAATAATTACTATTGTAAATGAATGAGAAAAACCAATGCTTCCGCACCGTACAGGTATCACGAGTTGGATATATATAATTAAAGATGAGTCAGTATGCTATTCCCTTTTAATGCTGTATGTCATGCTGTATATTAATTTCGTGTTTTAAGTATTTGGTGTGAGGCGCTGTATTCTCTGTAGAGCGCCATATAAATAACCATTTTATTATTATCTATTTATTATTCTTATTATTATATTATTATTATATTATTATTATATTATATTATTATTTATTATTGTAGATAGATGTTCGACGTTGAGCATAAAATTAAAGAGAAACTCAGTTGGATTTCCCAAGGAAATTAATTAACAAAAACAATCTTGTTTATACAAAATACCTTAGAAGCAAAAAAGAAGTCAAGCCAAACTCATTATGTAGATTGTTTTATATGAAAGTGTATAATAACTTCGCAATACCCTGAAATGTAAACTCTTTTATTTTATGTAATTGGAAATGATCGCCCAGTAGGCACGGAAATATGCGAATATTGATTTTCAAGTTGTAGAGAGTGTGAAACGTACCCAAATAATGATAAATTTAAACGTAAATAACATAAAATCCTGGTTATTAAAGTGGGTTTATAACCGTGACTTAAGGCCTGCGTATAAGTGCCAATACACGTTAAGCCATTTCTTATATTCATATACAAATGATGTTAGGAGAAATCGCGAAATGGAATGATTCAATATTTGGTGTTCACCCCGCGGCGTTATTGTCCAAACCACACCACTTAATCTATAATGTGAATCGACAGTGATAGGCAAATAAAAACATTCCCCGTGTTCATATAGTTTTTCATCCTTGTGGGGGTACGTCCCGTTAATGTCTCCAATGTCTGCCAAAGCGATAAATGACCACAACTGAATATGTGAGTTCGATAATCAGGCAATGATGTGCTACAATAAGCAACAACAAATGTTCATATCCCGATTGACCTCCGTGTCCATCCCAGAATCCTTGAATTGTTGTGACTGAGATAGGTCAATAGGGATTGACAAACAATAGTGCCTGAAATGATCGAACTCGCTTATTGTTATGAAGCTGAGGTGTGTATAAAATACCGAAGATTCACCAGCTTTATCCATTAATACTAAAATGAACCAAGATGCATATATTGTATTCGCTAAATGCTTGGGTGATTTGGCCATTAATTATAGTAGATTCAACCCACCGTGTCACCTCTAGTACTTTCCCGAAGGTATTGGCATTGAAAATGAGGGATGTGCAGTGGATGAAAAATGGAAAATTCCACGCTAAATCTACTGAAGCATAAAGTCCGATAGCAGAGAAAAATCAATTATGTGCTTAATGAAATCATTCAAGTCTACGTAAACGCATTTATAGTTACATTAAGTCTCAAAACATTCTGACTTCCTTGACTCGCATTTGCTTCAATGGTATTCATGTAACAGGTGAGTTAATGTTACTGACTTTTGAGCGCCGGTTTTCTGTTTAGTCGTGTTGGATACAAAAGACAAAAGAAAAGTCTTTGCATTCCATGTAAAACGTGAAAGAACAGAGACCTTAGTTCATTCATGAAACGGTGAACCGGGCCACATATTCTGCCTCCCTACCAACTATCCGACGCTGTCCAAAACTTTTCTTATGGTGACACTATGGGTTGAATCTACTATACCTACTACCTGTTTATTTAGTCACCCAACACTGAAATAAACAGTACCAAAAATCAGTAATTGGATCAGGGGTATCCATTGTAACAAGGGCAAAACGCCGGAGTGTATTTATGCTAATCCATGCCAAATTAGTAGTAAATGTCTTCATTTTTAGTGGGAGAGTAGCTGACACCCTAATAGAATTTTTTCTGTTTAAGAAAAGCTGAAAGGATTTATTCTGAAGTTAGTGTCATGTTCCAGTGTTACTCATTTTTCTCCAAAAATGTATTTAATAGATAAGTATCATACCGAGATCACTATAAAATATTGGAGCGGCGTCAATACGGCTTAAGACACCATCAGTGATTTGCTAAATCAGCAAATCGAAAAAAAAAATCATCAAAAATCAGATTTTGCCATGTATGGAACAAGTATCTGTATCCTAAAATACCCTGCAACTGATTAGACCAGAAAGCAACTAATAAGGACAGAGCGGAGATTTTCGTCCATTAGTGTACGAACGGACACTTACTACAACACGTAATTGATGGAGAATCGAGAATGTATTTGGAAAACACTGCCGTGTTATTCCTTTTCTGTGTACTTCTACAGCCTGGAAAAGGTATAAATTAATGAGAATTCTACAGGGGGGACTTATCCTTCACTTTGAAGCTATTCCTGCAAATTTCAAATATTTTTTTAAAATCGCTGATAGTGTCTGTAAGGTAAAATAGTATGACAAATAATCAAACAAAATCAATACTTACTTCAAAGATTATCTTTGTATTGACAGTAATTGTGTCATCAGATGAGAGAACCATTACATGAGATGTCCCTCAATGATCAATATTGATCGACATTTGCAATGTCCCACAAACACATTTACCAGAACTAAGACGGCGGATAAACGATGCATTTACCGCAATTAGGAGAACGGAGAACGGTGTAACATCAAGGCTGTTCAAACACATGCAGGGTACAAGCGCATCGCAAAAATCGGGGAGGGGCATGTGGAAGATAGAAAATAAGGTAAACAGTTAAGTTAAGATAAAACTTTTGATGTTCATACTCTGTCGTCCCAACAATGCAAGAAAAATGATGCGTGGACAAGTCTGTTTTGCTGACTTATTGCTCAGGGAATGGAACCATGTTAACCAGAACGCTTATCATTATTACAAAACGCAACATTAAAATTTGAATTTTTACGAGTTCAAGAAGTCTATGTAAAAATATCAATTTTGATACCTGATGGACCAGTGGCGTAACCAGCGGGGGTAGGAGGGGGGAGGCCTGCACCCCCTGCTCAGAACCCTTGCCCCCTCCCCCCGCCAGCCCCCATAAGCTGACCGCATCTTACAGTGTCTATGGAGAAAGACTCAAATGGATCGGCACCCCTTCTTTGCCCCGCCCCATTTGCAAATGTCTGGTTGCACCACTTCGATGATGGACTTAACACGGTTTTGAAACTAGCTCGTCATATACTTATAGAATTAACGTTTCTCTAACCCCAATATACCTAAACAATTTCCTTCTTAAATAAGGAATATCTTGCTTTGGAAAAAAAATAACACAAATCTATCTAAATCTAAATCTATCAAACACGTAATAAAGGTCGGATTTAATGTAAAGTTTCAGTTATGAAATAATCAGAAAAAGTTGCATTTATTTATTTATTTTTCATCTTTTTCCTGCCTCCTGGGTTCTGTAGTTGGTAACACTCCAACCTGTTCTTTATAGCCAATATTCATTAATCAATCACAATATCTCCGCTCATCTAACACATAACACGTACACACTTCTTTCAATACAATTTACAAATGAAGAGCGCCGCTCATTACTCTCATTACTGAATGGTGAACTCATATTTTTGAATTCGTAGTGTGTCTTCATGACGTTCGAGAGACTCTTTTAGACCTAGGTGGTCAAAATTATATGCGCAATGGGATATGGGAAAATCCGGGATGTTCTCGGCTATCGGAAGCTGAAAACAGAATTTAAATAAGGAATTTCCGTTGTTGAGTGTTGGGGTTGTTTTATGTCAGTAACGTTGCGCCATGAGTCAATCCCGGCAATTGAGGGTTTGAAAAAGTACTCATAAATAATCGAAGATTATCGCGCGATATAATGGGACTAGTGAGATTGTACTAATCTGTGTCGGTATTAATTAGATCATCCTGAAACCCACGTTCATCATTGCAAGGTGACATTTATTTCTAATAAGGCGACATAGCAAATAGCATGGCTATTTTTCAGCAGTGGAACCGGACCAGTTTGAACTGTGAAATGCAATGGGAGTATTGATTGCTGTCATAATTATATGCGCCGAACCGTGTTTGTGGGCGACGTCAAGCATGGTTTGCATGACACGTACAATGTACACACATTCGATTGGGTGTATAATTAGGTCAGTCACCCGAATATACTACACATGCGCGAATTGCCTTCGGTGACCAGCGTCGGTGATTGTCCCTAGAATCTTTTATACAGGGGTCATGGCGAGCCTTTGTTTGTGAAAAGGTATCAACAATCAGCTCTTCGGGATGGACCACTGAGCAGGATTTCAAGTCACCTCATGTCACAACCCTTTTGGTACACAGGTGTATTGGTGTAGGTTCCAGGGAATATTGATATATATTAATTAGATTACCTACAGCTGTGAACAGAAAACTAACTGCGGCTTTCAATTAATTTGATAAAATGGTATATATTGCAAGAAGATTTTATATTGTACGCACACAGCACATGGCGAACTGGAGCAAGTTCGTGGATTTTGGACTCCTCTGCACACATTGTACTGCGCATGTATTGTTCTTTGTTTTATCCTTTATTTTGTCACTCTACAGCCTGTATTAAATCAAAAACTTCATTCTGAGGTGAATAACATATTTAATTGTGGATTTATTTATAAAAAGAAAATATTGATCATTTGAACTAATTATGTTGAATATTAAAGCTTGTGTCGAGAAAACTAGACTTCCTTTGTGTACTTTACTCTGGTAATTTATTTTTCAAGTTGAAATCTTTTTGAGATCTTAAAGAAAGAATGGCATAATGCGCGAACAAACTCTGGCCATGCATTAAAAGTGGCACAAATCGATTTTGTGTATTGTACTAGGTTGATTATATCTCTGAATGAATTGACAATAGCAAAAAAGATTAAAACACTATTGAAAAGCACGGTCTTTGTTATCATGCAAGTAAGATTATTTTGAAATTTCACCATTTTTTTCTGATTGTATCATTCTTTTTGATACTATATTTGCTGATGTCTTGGCATGACGAAGTCCTCATCGGTGTTTCATTACCACATTTTTATGTTACATAAAGATACAAATGGCGGGCACAATCAGGGTCCACTTTTAACTCACTCTAAAGCATTTTATTTTCTTACCAATATTTTTCCCGCGGTCAGAAAAAGGCACTAACTATCGGCACTGCTAAACAAGTCCTAGCAGTCGCATGAAATGCATGACTCTCTGTACATAAACCCTGCAGATAAATATACTTTTATAGTTTATGTTTTAGCTACATGCATAAATGCGTAAAAAGCAGAGAAATAAATTTGGTGGCATAGTTATATTTTGTTCACATCTGGATTGTGGAATCTAGTTGGTGCCCAACATGACTGTGTGTGTGTGTGTGTGTGTGCGCGTGACGACACCAACGATGATGATGATGATCATGATGATCCTGATCCGGATGATTATGATGATGATGATGAAAAATACTCGCTATCCTTCTTCAGAAAATGAAATTGGTTATACCAGACAGAAGTGATGTATATGATTAACATTTCAACAGTTTCTGCTGTGTAACCAATGGAGAATTTGTGTGTTTAATGTGACGACCAGATCGAGATCATCAGCATAGTACAGGAACATACAAATTACCCAAGCACTACTAACAAAATTATTAATAAAATAAAATAAATAAAATCACAAATATTGAACATTTGTTTAATGAAATATTCAAAATACACAATCATTGCACCTGTTCTCGCGCACAGTGATTGATGCAATGTTCCTTTCGAAGACATATATCACAATTCAATGAACAATTGTTAATAAATATGCAAATTTAGTAGACAGATCTGCTAATCTACCAGACCCATTCACAACATTATGAACTAAGTGATGTGAAAAGTCAAACCTGCAATTGCGAAATGAAAAGAGAAGCGACGAGAACGCATTTGCAACTGAGTCCATCAATTGATTTTTCAACATTGATGAAATGTTCCAACACGCACGTCGTATATTGCTTGTTTGCATGGCCACATCTGCACATGTATCAAGTACAAGCCAATTGTTCCGGCATGAAGTGTTCTGAATGGCCGACAATGAACTGTAATTACCACTTTGGCTATAGAGAAACTTAGAACCATTTTTGACAATCACGGCCGCATTTTTTTTGGGGGGTGCGCTTTGGAATAGTTCTTTTTTCAAAATGTTGAACATCGCATCCCCCAAAACATGCAAAAGGGAATTTACTTTTCAAACCAGCTCTAAACTTGGATCTTTTACAATAAAATTTAGCAAAAAGTGTACATTATTGACCCTTTTTGGAGTTGGGGGAGGAACGACCGCTTATACGTACGGGCCTGTCGACAATGTTTGTGTGCAATTTATTTGCAATCCATCCGCACTCGAACAGTTTCTCTACCTGTAATGTGTCGATATTATTAGTCGCATAAACAAAACAAATACTTTGGCCATCGAGCCATACATTACATGGTGGACTGTATGAAAATACATCAGTCAATACGGCTGATGCATCTCAACATATTCAGACTTATTAGCATAACACAACTTATTTGCATAATACGTGTGGTTTTCCTCAGCTGTAGCAAAATATCCATATACTCTAGCAATATTAGTACAACTCATGCATAAAGGTCCAATGTAATTATTCATATGTATTTGCTTATTTAGTTCCATACCATTATCCCCTACAATGGTAACCGTGCAGCACTTAGGATATGTTGGTGATAATTTTGAGATGTATTTGGAAAATACATTTCAAGTGCCATTTTGCATGTTTGAAATCACTTTTTAATGTTGGTTTTCAATATTGTCATGAAAATAAAATTCTGATTTTCTTTGCAACACGTGTGAAAAAAAAAACCGCCTTGTCAATTCTACTCTACTTAACGCGCAAACGGGTGTTACCATAACCATTCAGTAAAACGATAATGGCCCGTGTTTTGCGACATTCGTGGAAAATAATGGAGCGACAAACAATGCCGTGACGTCATAGGTGTGCGTTAGCGTAGGTAATCAACGAGCAATTATTTACTCATTAAAAGCAAAATCTTACTTTATTGCAACCATTAAAATTACTAATTGACAAGAAAATACGTAAAATATTTAATCGACTTTGTCGTATTTTACTCAGTTGACCATGCTCTGGAGGCAGTGAGTAAAATTTAGACCTAAGCAAAGGAAAAAAAAACCAACATGTGTAAGCCAATTTGCGGACGACAAGATCATATATAGTTTGGTCGGAGAGGTCTATTCCATGCATTATTTGAAGATGCCGTAATTTAATTTTTATTCTATACCTTTGAAGAAACGGAGTGGTCTTCTGCCACATAATATGATTTCAAAGGATTTAGTATACCATATTTATGGACATAATTTACTACCTTTTATCTACCTGGGGTCTTCATCATATAGACCTTTTTTTTTTTACCATTTTAGCCATTTGACCCTATAACTCCACAAACCATGGCCATAGTTGGTACAAACTATACATTTTTGGAATCCTTATGATAAGACGGACAATATGGCATACATTTCAACATGATTGGACCATTTTAAAAGTTTGACCCTGGGTAAACTTAAAATGGCCCTATTGAAAAAGTGACATCACAATTTGAGGTACTACCTAACCTAGCGTTGATATAGGGGTCCATATCAACTACCAAAGTGTCAAACCTTTTCTGTAGTGAGGGGTAAACGATGATGTTGACCTGGGTCCTAACTCCTCCACAATGTGTAGAAATCACTTAGAGAAATTCCGACAAGTTCTAATGTTTCAATCATTATACATCGCCGGAATAGCTATTGAAAAATAAATTTTCTACCTTTGGAACAACATTGTGACTAATTATGACCCTAGAAATATGACACAAGGTAGCCATGGATTAGGTCCTTTTGGAAATCAGCTATTCATATATTCATATTAGCTTGCGATTATCTTTGTGTCTGAATTGAGACACAGTCTTGTAAGTTCACATCATAATGTTCACATAATTACTCTTTTTTCAGTAGTTTCAATGGCCACTTTACTTTGTGCCCAAATACCAAATTTGAACACAATGGACTAACATTGTATTTTAGAGGCCAATATGCGAGTAAACTTGAAAAACTTCTACTATAAAGGACTTTTTGTCTATTCTTGTAGGGCTATATGTGAATTATTATGGAAAAAAATTGTCCGCCTTCGGGCACCTGCGTTGGTGAGATATTCAGGGCAAAGGTCATGGACCTTTGTAAGCTATCATGGATCATAACTCCTCAACCATTTGGTATAAAAGCACAAATGAGGTGTCTATACCAAGGTTTTGGGGTCAACAAAACACAATTAGCATATAGGAAAAACGATCAATTGCACCCTCATTGATTTTCAACATAGTATGCACTATCTGTATGAAAGTGTACTTTAACTTCGTCCCCTTTGAACCATATTAAAGGTGTTGGTTAAGACCTTCTTGGATTTCTTAGTTACAAATTGGCCTCTGACCCTTTTGATTTGATACAGGGGGATTGGTAAAGACTACTCTTTCCATGGATATCAAAAACCGTTCCAATCGTCTCATTTGACGTCATAGTAAGTTTTAAGGATAGTAATAAATCATGGGGAAACTTGATTTCACCGTTTGTTCTTTTAGTTTAAAAATACAGGAATGTGTGATTTTGCTAGGTGTTTGTGGTTGATTATGGAAAGGAAAATCAAGTTTGTCACATACACAGGGAGGATTAAGTGCATAAAGCATAATTTTGATAGAAGCGAGAAAAGAAAAATCTTATAGGTGGCAACCATCCCCTTCCTCCAAATGAGTCTTGTCTTCCACTACAAAGTAAGGCTGGGGTGCAGATCATTTTCAGCTAAACTGAAAGCAAATGATGGTCCCAAGATTAGATCAACCATTAGGTTTCAAATTTGTGTGTTAGCTGGCCGGATGAAAACTGTGCAGTTGGTAAACACCCACCTTACTCCCTTCAGGGCGACGAAGGTTACATCAGACCTTCAACTGGTCAACTTTGCCACTCATATGAGGCAAGGAGTTCCATTCAGCAACATGTGACCTAGCAAACACACTGACAATGGATGCGTTTAAACACTCTGAAGACGGATGCGTTTAAGTTGGGGGGGGGGGCTTCATCTATCTCTCGGGGGCAGGCCGCTGACCAGCCTCCGTGGCTCGTCACCACCTAAACAGCTGACAACGTCGTGAATGTTGCGCCATATCTTCCTGGCATGGCGGCCACTTGACTCCCCGTTTTCAGGGGGGAAGGTAATTGTTTGTCGCTGCGACAATATGAAGGTGAGACAATATAAACAAGGTAGGGGGTGTATTGTTGTAAGACAGTCCAAGCTATGAAAGGGAGATCTTAGGGCTATTCGGGTGGTTCCGAAATTGGGACATTTCGGGTGATGCCTTCCCGTGTTTCGGGGAGTGGAAAATGGTTTGCGGACACTCTCCCAGGAGGGTCCCTAAATCCCAGACACAGCAAAAAGTCAAGTGCCTTCGGTGGTGGGAGCTCTACTTTGGCAGTTTGCCGCACATCTCTAGAATGGTGGACCGTCCACCACGTGGATCTTTTCGCCTCAGTCATGAATTCGTCAGATTGTGGCCTATTAGGGCCTACTCTTGGAACCTCTTGATCCCCGGGCAGTCAAACGGGACGCCATGCAAGGACCGTCAGATTGATTATCTTATGTCTGGATCATAGCTTCTCCAGGTTTCCATGATCCCATAAGTCCTCGAGTGCCTCTGTCCCTCGAGACTGGTCCTGCTGGTAGCCCATTATTGCCATTGCAGCTGTGGTTTCCCAGGCGTTAGATCTGCTTGGCAAGGGAACGATCCATCTTCCAAAAGGAGGGACCTTGTAAGAGGTCCTCCCAGCCGACTCGTTCGTCCCAGCGTTCACTACCCATGCTCCGAACCTGTTCCTGGTGCAGTTTCTGCAACTGCACACTGATGGTGGGATTTCTGAACAGGCTGCCTTGCTCACTGTTCAGGCAAATTTACTAGATCATTATAGGATTACCATGCAAGGTGTGCCGATAGAGATTTTGATTCCATGCAATTTCTGAGAGCGTAGACCATTGTGGCAATTCCGGCAAGGAATCTTTCAGGAGTGGGTTTTACCTTAGTGTCGGACTGTCCCAAGTTTTCGTTTTTAATTCCCGAACCCCGGCCAAACCCGTAAAGGGCTCTGTGATGGCATGACAGTTTTCTTCTTTCAGTCCCCTCTTGTGCAATCTGGTGAGGGTTATGGTTTTACGGATCGGTCCCCGGTTCGTAGCTTGTGTCCGGAGTGGGAATTTGCCATTGTTTGCGAATTCTTGGTGTTCGGAACAGTTTAAAATAAAAAAAAAAAAAAAAAAACCCACCGAAGCTTAGTCTTCTGGAACTTCTTAGCGGCTGTGGCTTTGGCTGTGGCCGTGGCTTGTGGCCATGGGGTTCGGATATACATGCCCTTTCTACGGACGAGGTCCGTCCAAACCGCCTTTGAGCGCAAGAGGTCTCTATTCTTCCACATTCAGGCTTTTGCCAAGATCAGACTCTTTCTTTTTTAACTGTTTTTCTGCACGTCTCCACCCATAGTTTCAGACCGGGATTGCAGACAGCCTCAGAGAAGCCTGCAGCAAGGGCCACAGTGAGCCACCCTAGATTTCCTCAACCATCTGAAATGCACACAAAACCACTATATTTGGTTGACTGGCTTCTGGTTAGGGCATAATGATGTTCGAGCTCACGCTTCCTCCTGGGCATTTCTTTAAAGAGGCCTTTCAATTCCCAGATCTTTTGGACAAATGTCGGTTGGAGTTCCTACTTCCCCTTCCAACAAGTCCATTTGATGCATGAGTTTAGTCAGCGAAGGGGTGTCGCCGTCCAAACCCTCTTTGCTGATCGACCTAGCATCTTGACCCAAGGCGACTATGGGTGGGGCGTTCACAGGGGTTGCGTTTGCTACCTTCTGCGACCTTCTTCTCCACCGATTAAGCCATGCAGTGGAATTCTGTGCAAAATAAGGCTGTGAAGGAAGCTATGCACTAAGTTTTCCCTCTCAGTAGTGAGGGGCGATACACTTGAGTATATACTTACCTTCCACGCCTGCGCTCACGCAATTTGTTATTCGTGTGTCACCTGCAAGAAGGTCGTTGGAAAAGGTTTTTTTTGTTTGTTTTGTTTTGTTTGTTGTTTGTTTAGATAAACATTTGCAAAGGGCGAATCACAGTGCCGCTTGATATGGCCGTGATATTTGGTGCGTGCCATGTCCCTACTATTTCGGGAGTTGGCTCATTTAGCAGTGGTAATGGGGTTTTTAATAGTAACCCAAATGAATTTTTTATGCAAAAAAGGTCTGTCACTAGTACCACACTATTAATCACACAGGAACTCATCAGTTTCGAGGATTTGTCCAAGAACAGTATTCACTGATTTGACACTCCATATTGTAAGCTGTTTCATTTTATTACGGTCAAATATTGTTGTTTAATATTTGTACCACTGACGATTGGCTATTTACGGTTACAAACCTTGTAAAATTCGGATTAAAAGTTGGCTTTCCTATGCAAATATGTTTATTTTCTTGACTGAGCATATGACCCATCACACGCCGATAAAGGTCCATGACCTTTGACCCCTTGATATTTTTGACCAACAGCAGCAACTTGAAGGCCGAATAATTGTTTTTTACAATAGTATTTTGGCTGTTTTTCCAACCATTATAGATTGAGGTAAATGTTTGGTTTTAATTGATACTTGTTTACCGACTACGATTTGTCTAATTTATGTTGAGAAAACGTGGAAAATTTTGATTAAAAGTGCTTCTTATGTTGACAGATAATGATGACTTCATTTGTAAGCCTAAGAACTGTTTTTATGTGTTTATGGACCCCCAAACATGGGTAAAGACACCATCTTTTTTTGCTTCTTAGGCCAATTGGATGAGCATTATAACCCTCATAGGCCGTATAATAAAGGTCGTTGAACCGTTTGCCTTGACTATCTGACCAACGCAGCACTAGAAGGGCATGAACACTTTTTTGGTAATTATTCATATATAGGCCTACCAGAATATACAAAGAGTCCTTTTATTAGAATTTTTTCAAGGTTGTATTATAGACATGTTTCATATTACGCCTCACTATTAAGATTTTGTAAAATAAAGTAGAATAAATTAGGTAATGGTAAGAGATTATGGTATATAAATAGATCATAATCCACTGAAATGGAACTAAATTGAAAAAGTCAAGGTATGCCAGTCTATAATATTAAATATGGTAGTCGGGCCGGCAGTGCAGTCTATACTAAGAAGCATAATAGACAACCAAAGTTGCAATTTAAAGATTATACATAGGGCCCACAAGAACGGGAAAACTAAATTCGCGCACGCACGCACCCAACACACACACACACACACACATACACACGCACACAACACACACACACACTACACACACACCCACACACACACAACACACACACACACAAGCACACCGGAGTTCAGTGGGTGCTTAAAATAATAATTTAAGGGGTTCTACAAAAGAGACGAAAGTTAGGGAAGAAAGGAAACAGCCGAATTGAATGAAAATAGATACATTTAAACAACACAAGACACGGTCGATGGGATCTTAATTGAAATAAATTTAGATTTCAAGAAGGTAAGAGTTGAGTATTTTGGATTAGGTTAGGGAGAATCGCTGAGGTTTTTTTTTTCTGTGTTTCAGCAAGAAAAGTGTGGTTGGTTTGCATGGAAAACACTTGCATGACGTGTATTATCATTGGGAATTTTATTTAGTTTAAAAAATAGCAGTGTTTAAAGTCTAGGCTGGTATAGGACCGTATTAAATATGACGTCAGCCACCAGACAGTTGGTGGACAAGATGCATACATTGATTCCAGGACTACAATACA
The DNA here is from genome assembly GCA_023653785.1 of Ophioderma brevispina. Classification (NCBI taxonomy): domain Eukaryota; kingdom Metazoa; phylum Echinodermata; class Ophiuroidea; order Amphilepidida; family Ophiodermatidae; genus Ophioderma; species Ophioderma brevispina. The sequence continues at coordinate 25,256 of JAMKCH010032762.1, forward strand.
TTCAGCTGTAATCGATCCATTGTTAGCGTTAGCGATTGCATACGGATCATTGACAGGTGAATGTATTGTAGTACTGGAATGCGTCTATCTTGTCCACCAACATGGCCGGCTATTGAATACGGTCTATTCTGAAAGAGAGTCTAACTTTAGACCTGGCTTTAAACCAGGGTTACTCCTACATGAGTGGACTCTCTTTTCCTTCCACTAAAATGTGCTGTAACAGGTGAAAACATTCTCATGGATGGCCCGTTCGGGAGAGACAAAATAACGATAACGTTCACAACAACAAAAGTTTCTTCTTAGTTTTAAAAATAGATTTTGTTGTAGCTAAATCATATATGAGAATGTATTACGATTTTTGGTTCTAATGAGATATTTATTTATATATGTATTTATATACTTATTTATTTATTTATTTATTTATTTATATATGTATTTATATACTTATTTATTTATTTATTTGTTTGTGCATTTGTGTGCCTTGCACCCCCTGCTTTCCGTTTTTAAGTGCACTTATTTTTATTTTGTTTTTCGTACTATAATTGCTTTATCATTAAAATATCACTCAAAGACACTACTTAGCCAGTACTTCCTCACATAAAGTTCTGAGTCTCTTTCTCAAGATGAATTGTAAATTACAAACACCACAATACATTCATAAAACATAAGATAACTTTATGCACTACTACACAAATTATATCATTACTAATAGCGCCAGGTGTTAACCATTCGAACTACAACATTGTCTGTAGCTAGACGATGACTGTTAAAATAAAGCCTGATAGGCTGGTAGCTCGCGCTAACAAATGCCTACGGGAATAGATCAAGCTAGATTCACATCTAGTCCGTTTTGTTCATGAAACATTAGTAGAGAAGTTCCCTCTCTTTATTTAATCCCCGTAAGAGGAAAGTGCGTTAAGTGTATTGCTCGGAAGTTCAAACAGAGAGAATACGTGTGCAAACCAGTAATGACTTGAAATTAAGGAACTTTCCATTGAAGTCCACGTTAGTTATTTGTTCTTAAACGTCATGGGGGACTTAATTCCCTCCCATGTTGTGTGGTGCAAGAGAGTTCATTGCGCTAAGACGCTTAAAATGTTTTGTGTGTGTGTGTGTGTGAAAAATACAATGCAACATTTAGCTCAGTGAGCTGAGAATCGGATTCTGAGTGACATTTTGTTTTTTATGAGGATAACATTTTTGAAATTTACATTTGCTAACCTTAAAAATGATATACTTTGTTTAGGTTCTCTGAAAATGTGAATTTGTTCCCACTAATAAGGTTCCACTTCCGATAAGCTTTCTTTTTTGTTTATATTTTTAACTTAAATCTACCATTATCAAAATAACTAAGTAATTTGCAACTCACGATATTTCAAAGCGCGTGCCTTCCGTTAAAGTGGCAATATTGGGAGTATATCAGTCAAATGTTTGTATTATCTTTCATTATGAATAACTTAAAGAGACGCAAATTAAAAGTTATAGCAAGATGGTAAAAAATAGCCATTAAAAATGTCAATAACCTGCATACCGTTTCCAACAAACGGATGGTAATATATTTAGCATCGATGTAAACGTATCAACATACCTCCGTTAAGGCTCAGTCACACAGCCGATTTTTTGCTAGAAAACCACTTCCAGACTGCTCCAGACTGGTGCCGATTGGCCAATTTTCGAAAATCGTGAGCAGTTTTTCTTTTTCATGTGTAGTTCTGGCAAGGTCTGGGCTTGTTTTGTGCAGTCGTCTGTAGTCTTACGCATTATTTGCTAGGAAACCGCTTCCAGACTGCTCAAGACTGGTGCCGATTGGCCATTTTTTTCGAAAATCGTAAGTAATTTTCATTTTCAGGTGTAGTTTTGGCCAAGTCTGGGACTGTCCTGTACAGTCTTCTGCAGTCTTGTGTGGTCGGAGCACGTGGCAAATTTGAAAAAAAAAAACCGCCACGATTTTTTTCTTGCAGCTTAAAAAAATCGGAAGGTCGGCTTGAACACATGAGCGGTTTGGAAGCGGTAGCCGATGAGTTGGTGCGCATCATGAGTGGTTGTGTGCAGTTGGAAAGTGGTCGGCAATGAGTCTTCTCCAAGCGAGAGAAAAAATGCAATGCAACTGAACATGTTGAATCGGCGACTAAACTCGGCGACTACAGAAGATAAGTCGCCGACTCGCAGTCTTGACAGCAACTTGTGCTGTCGTGTTAAGGTCTGCGACTGATTGAGAACTGAACAAGCGACATGCTTGATCGCCTACTGCTTGGCGATTGAGCATCTCTTGTCTTGTAATTTGAACAAGACTGCAGCCGATTTGGAAAGAAATGTGGTCTTGTGTAGTTGGGAAGACTGGTTGGCGTAGAGGTAGGGGGTTGTCGTAATGTGACCGGGAACTTTCTTGGTGGTAAACAATCGGACGAACTATCACCGACGAGCAGTCTTTACAGCAACATGTCACAACTTTTGCCGTCGTTTCAAGGGTAGGGCGACTAATCGGGGACTGAACAGAAATTTCGCGGTCTCTCGGCTTTCGCTATTCGGGGAGGGGTTTGGGGTTTAGGTTGGGTTTGGTTCCTTCCGGGCGTCTTTGGCGATGAAAGAGGGGTGGGGTGAAAGTGGGGGGGGGGGGCTTTTGTGAGAGAGTTAAATGCAGATCGATTACGTCGGTAGGAGTGGCTCTAGGTTTTTTTTTTCAAGGTAGGGATGTGCGAGCCCAGATTTCCGAACTTGGTGTGCCTGAACTTAATTTTGCCCCTGTACCAACACCCCAAACAAACCCGAAACGCACTGAGTACGTACAAAGGTCTTAGGAACTGAAACATTTTGTGGAAAACTTTGCCGGTTGACGGCCAAACCAGAACAGAAATTTGGCCTAAAAATGAGCTTTTGCGGCACACCCCCAAACCACACAACCACAAGCATATACCAAACAACCCCCCGATACCTTTGAACTAAATTGTAGGGCTACTTAACCGGGGTCTCGGGGACACAGTAATATTAAATATATTGTAAATTGTACCATATTATAGGAATTCTGCAACAAAAATGAGGTAAATTATACCGTATACTCTAAAAGTTAAATTTAAATAAAAGTCTTGGATATGTGTGTATTCGGGAGTTTTTAAAGAGCTTGGGAATATGTAGAAGAAAAAAAGCACGGATGACCACAACAACCTAGACCGGGCCTAGCAAAAACCTGCTTATATTTAGCCATCTTAAATAGGGTCTATAAATTATACTTTTAAGGTAGGCCTATTTAGTGGGAGAATAGAATGAATGCTGCGATAAATACTTGTAAAAGTTACAACAAGTACAAGATAAATGAAGACGGAAGTCGTCCACTTCTATAGTTGACATTCTTAACCACTCAAATGGATAAGGTATTTTACACAATAGTGGATGGGGTGCTCCTGGAGCCCTACACTCAGAAAATGCATTCCCATTTGAATAATTCTGCAAAACTCTGCACAGCTTTACTATTCTTTTTTTTTTTTTTTTTAAAAAAAATCTTCTTGAAGAAAAAAAATAAAAATATTGATCGGTTTAGAAATAGGGGTGCCATTTGGACTGAAAAAGTAGCCATTTTTGCCCTTTTCCACAGTGATGCACGATACAGTTTAAAAACAATGGCGTTTATGAGTTAAAGGCCAACTATCCCTCAGTGATCCACAGAGTCATAAAATTATCTTTTCCAATTGAAACAATTGACAGAAAAAGAAGAAAAAGCAGGGTTCAAGATACGAATCTACATTCAATTATGTGTTGAGTAAGTGTCCGGGCGCGTGCGACCTGTAATGGACTACAATAGTCAAATTTGGCATTAGGACGTGCTTTCGGTCTCTATCACGTGCAGGGTATGTTAGGACACCTGAACTTGTCAAAGACATGGAAAACATTCAGATTGTTGATGATTTTTTTTTTTCGATTTTCTGATTTAGAAATCACTGATAGTGCCTATTAAGGAATAGACCCAAATTAATTATATATAACAATCAATGGGTGCTGGATATTTTTAGAATTTTTGTGGTGCACCTTTCGGGACCATGTATTTCCCCATTCTGGTTGTACATGGGGAATAATTATCCATCAATCAATCTTTATTTAATCAGGAATTACAGCAAAAAACCAATATGATAAATAATTATGTAAATCATTGCAGTACAGTGAAAAATAATCGGTACAATATTACAAGTAAAGTATTTAATAAACATTTGAATCAACCTGGATCCAATTACATAATTTTATAGCATTATATTATGTTCAGGTTAAAAAAACAGGAAATCAGTTGAAATGTGGAGTGGCTTTAAATAGTAAGAAGTACATACATTTCTTTTTTAAAAATATGTAAGTTAACTAAATTAAAAACAATAGAATGGCTATTATTTAAAAACCAAAATATTACACACGTAAAGTATTCAAATCTCACATTGCATTTACACACACAAACCGACCACATACAACCCAAAATACCCAAAATTCGCAACACACGTATACACGTACGCGCACGCCCGCGTACTCGACGAAAAGTCCCGACACCGCCACCCCCCCCCCGATTTTCCTTACTGGGCATCCTAATTCCTATAAATTGGGTCCCACGCGATAGCCTTCGAGTTACTCATTTCTATTGGAATCAAAGAGTACCCAACATTGCAATTTATTTCCTTATGGGCATCTAATCCCATTAAAGTGGGTACCACGCGATAGCGTAGAGTTAATCATTTCGATTGGCATCAAATGAGTACCACATCCAATATGAGTCACTACATGGACGTCATAAGTTGAGGAACGTATGAGAAATAGGTTGGGAAAATTGATATTTCGCAATTTTACTGACTCAAACAAACGGTTTTTGTGAAATTAAAAGGCCATATCTCAAAATGCTCAGTTATAGACTTATTCTCAGCTCCACAATTTTCAATCTCACGGACATGGTCATCCAAATACCTAACAATATAAGCTTAATGTCATGTTTAGATATCAAATTGGGCTAATTCTTTCCCATTTACCGTTTTTTGGTTAAAACTAACCTTTGTCCACAGCCAAAAGAAAATTATTTATTTTTTCTATTAGTTAGCACTTAGGCTTAAACATTGTCAATTAGATCGGGCATTGAATAAAACAACATAGCACGGAAGCCTTTTGAGTGCTTAAGTGCCCATAATGGAGATGAAAAGGATTTAAATACATTTCACCATAATCCCACAAAACAGTAGATAAGGTATCAGAGTGCGTGTACCACATCGTAATGTTACCCACTGTTGTTACCAATGTTATTTGGCATAGTTGACACAATGTATGATGGGATATTAGTGATAAACGATTCTTTCACACGTGGTCCAAATGAGGTGCTAATTTTCTAGATTAGATCTGCGATCGGTTTCACCATATCCCATAAACGCAGTAGATGAGGTATTTTAAGATGATCATGTAAAGATAATGGAAGTTACAAGCTTTAAAACTATACCCAGGGTTATGGACAATTTGAACATAAGTATTATGGGAATAGTAATCGATGATTCCAACGTGGAAATCTCGCAAACGAGCTATGACTTAAGATGTGCGATTTTTCCATTAGGTTTCGGGGGTCGACGGCAACATCCCAAGCAAAGATGTCTTATTCAAAATAAATCATGCGTTATTCTCCATAACAAATATCTCTATATCCCTTATATTATAAACATGTTTATATATAATTATTACCTCCCAGTAGAAGAAGTCACAACCTAAAAAGTATGCCTACATTGCCGCAGCCATTTCACTTTTAAAAATTACACCCTGCACCAAGTAAGAAAGGCTGAGAAGGAACATCTAGCCACTTGAACGGGTTGCAACCATCTTGAGAATGGGTAACACTCGGAGCTCAAACAACTTACGCAGATTTTATTCATTCTTCAAAACACTTTTCTCTGCTAAAAATCTCTCGCAAATCCTTAAGAATTCAGAGGTTTTTCCCTTTTCTTAGATTTCCGATATATGCCTATTAATTACAAATCTATACCTTCTCCTTCTCATCCAGTTTTCTATCACCCCTTTACAAAGTCCTGGCAAATTTACGTGGTCTAGCCTAAACAAATAAAGTCAAAGTAAACAAAATGTACACTATATAAGGACAACTCGATACGACGACGAAAGCATATGTAGGCGGTTGCCCTCATAATAACAAGTGGCGTCGCAATATTAAAAACATGCTGGATCTTGTTGAGTTCCAGGATGCTGTCGCTATATGCTCGCGCGTTTCAGCCAGCCCTGCTCGTTGACGAGGGGATACTCCGCAGACTAATCATCCCTGGTCGGGATAAAAAATGTAAAATTTTGCAAGTTTGAACAGACTGGAGCCGATTTGAAAAAAAAAATGCGGTCTTGTATGTAGTAGTCGGGAAGTGGTTGGGTAGGGAGCTGTCTTCTGTGGGACTATAACTTTAGAAGTTAATATGCCGTTATAATCCAAACAACTTCATATATGGAATTTGCTGAAAATTGGCCGATTTGTAGTGTCACTTTGTGTTCATAAAAAAGGAAATCAAGGGTGGGAAGGTTCGTGGTTCAATAAGGTCACTTTAACGTGTTTTTTTTTCATAGTTTACTTTTTTTCAACGTCAGTCGTTTGTTTTGGTGGTTTGTGTTTTTTGTAGCATTTGTATTTTTCGACAAAAAGTTTTTGTTCAAGTTTTCCAAAGATTAAAGACACTATCAGTGATTTTTTTTTAAATCAGCATTACTTTCAATTCGAAAGAAGGAAAACGTAAAATATAGCATTATAACTTGCATATGGAATTCATTTCTGACAACTGCAGTCGTATAGTGCCATGCTATCGCCTAAACTTTGCTTATTTTCTATCAGTATTCTCTACACTCCGTCTTTCTTTTTAGAGAAAATATAATTGTATTTTTAAATCACTTTCTGTTTTCATTTTGTGAAAAGCGTATTGTGTAATTCCAGGGTTAAAACTGTGAAGGCACAAGTGTAGACTATGGATTAATTTTATCTTTTCCCAAAAATAGCTTGAAGTGGAAGATAATACGATAACAAGATGAGAAAATTTATAAATAGACTCATTCTATTTTGCCAATATGTAAGAAATAAAATCTTATGTAATTAAAGTTTTTTTTTTTTTTTTTTTTTATCAGAACACCATTGGAGAGTGATCGTGACGTTAATTATACTGTTCAATGCTGCCTTGGTTAAAATCGTACGGTGACTATTGAAGAATAATTAAGCTGGTAATTAAATGACAGAAAAAAAACTGCTTCAGCTACGTAAGGTATCAGCGTTGGATATATATAATTAAAAGCGGAATCAGTATGTATTCCTTATTGTGCTGTATGTCATGTTGTAGATTAAATTCGAATTTTTTTAAGCATTTGGTTGTAAGGCACGGGTTCTCTGTAGAGCGCACCCAAATCAGGATAATTTAAACGTACATTAAAGATCAAAACGCAATGGGTTTTTGAAATGAGTCCACTCCCCTAATATGATGGCCAAGCAGTCCTAAAAACGTGTAAGATTCAACGCGTAACCTTACACGTTTAAGATGCTACCTTACACCTCTTATAATACAGCGAGACACTTGAATTGGCGAATCATGTTATGATAAAGCTTGAAAAATCACATTCAGCCAATCATCTTACACGTAATGCATGCACGACCAATGAAATATCAGGTGAAATTTCTTGTAAGATGTGTCTGTTAGTGATGGACGGTAAGCGCAATAACATGTTAATGACCTTTTTTATATTTGCTAAAACCAATTAATGTTAGGAGAATTTTGCGAATGGAAGTGATCAATATGTTTCGTCATCCCGCAGGCGTATGGTCCAAAAAAACACTACTTAACCTCTAATGACATCGACAGTTAATAGACAAATAAAAACATTGCCCATGTTCATATCAGATTTTTCCTTCTCGTTGGGGAGTAACGTCCTTTTAATGTCTCCAATGCGACCAGAAACTGAATCAAAAGTGATCAATGACTTCAACTGACCTGTTCGTTACTAATATTGCCAGCAATTTTGTTTTGCAATTTGCCACATCCCAAAAAACTCATTACAATTACGTGTCTGCCATTAACCCTAGTCTACCGAGGAGGTGTGGGGGAGGGAGCAACCCCGTACATGGACTCAAGTCACAGACATCATCCATTCAGTGAAGCAAAAGAAATGGACATGGGCTGAACACTTGGCAAGACAGACTGATGGGAGATGGACGACGACGGGGACGATGGCGACGACGACGACGATGATGATGACGATGACGACGACGACGACGATGACGATGACGACGACGAACATGACCCTCTTTTGTGACCCTCACTTGCACAATTTTTGTGGCCACAGTGACAAAGAAAAATAATCAAAAATATACAACAATTTGTAGGGCTAATGTTACTCAAATACCGCAAATACCGTAAACATGTAGGTATCAACGTCAACACGTCGCTGTGCTCGTATCGTCACAGCCTTTGTAGGTAGTACAACACACAGCCCCTCCAACAATGTGACATGGGCCCCACGTGGGTCATTTGTGGGCTACTTCCTGTGCCCCTCATTGGCTTCCCACCTGGGGCCCACTTGTTTTTGTCGTCGGGATTCAAATGGGTCCTAAGTGGGCAGTGGATGCATGTTAACGGCTAATTATATGCTTTAATTAAGAAAAAAAGAGTTCTAAGTACGGTTTGGATATTGTTTTAATTCCAACTATTCATTAGGCATCAATTGCATCTCATACTAACATGGTTACAAATATGTATTACATGTACTTACCTTGGTTGGATTCGAACCGGGGACCTCATGATCTTAAGTCTGACCACTTGTACTTACTGACAAATTGGCATCAAATTAGATTATTTAAAGGATTGTTGAAGTTAAAATGATTAAACTTCTATGTTATGGCCTTCATATCGACAGGGATGAGTTTAGTTGACCTATTAAATAAAGTTTAGATAATTATTTGATACAAAAGAATGGAAAATAAAACATTTTTTTTTTTTTTTTTTTTTTAGCCCAATTAAAGAAACTCATCATTGACCCATTGAAAACCTACAATGGCCCCATTTGGGAAACCCACTTAAAGCCCAAGTAAAGAAGCCTATCAGTTACCCATTGAACAACTACACTGGTCCCATTTAGGAACGCCCATGTTATTCCCATGCCCACGTAAGCCCTTGTAACCCACGTGAAAACACCAAAAGGGCCCCATGACCATTAATTGGGTAACAACAATACATGGGTAGCCCAGATAAATCCCACATGGGACCAACACAAGTTAAGCCCAAAAAAACACAAATGGGTGCCTACATGAGGCCCATCAGGAATAGCCCACATGAGACCCATTGTACACCATGCCCCTTACAAAACCCACATGGGCCGCATGAGGCATAAACCCACCCTCAATGGTTTACCCATTTACAACCCACTTGGGCCCCATTAGGAATAAGCCCACATAAAACCCATGCCAAATATAGCCCAGATTACCCCAAAAAAAAAACAAACACCATCAATGGGTCCCAGCATGGCATGTTGGAGGGGAGTACAGGGAATACGCATCCTCTGTGGGAAGTGATTAGGGGCAACGGGTTTTGTTGAGGTACTGCTGCTCTACTATTTTTACGACGTAACAGTTTTTTAAAATTATAATTTAAAAGGAAAATGCGCGGGAAGCGGAGACAAACTACTTATTTATTTATTTTCTTTTATTTACAATCCTTTGCCGGACGGACCGATATGGAAGTCATGCTCTGCTGCTTGCTGACCAAAGTCATCGATGAGTGGAATTGCAGTGTTGCGTATTTTAAAAGTGGTCAGATGCACCCCTTCATGCATCGTGGCCAGTTTTTGTACCAATAAATGGGCGTTTGCAGCATGTAAAGCTGTGGTTATTTCGGTTTTCTGACTTTATTATTATTATATTATTCTTTATTATATTTTTCTAACTAGTCCAATTCAATAGGATAGAAAAAGAACAATGTGTTAAACCGTCACTTGGCAGACGTGCTGTACATCACAGGTTGCATATATGAGGTTTACTTTTAAAGGTTTATTACACCCTATGTTTGCATGGTAACCCTGTACCCCCCTCTCAAAGACAGTGTTTCATATTCCATATTTTGAGGAATGATGCACGGACAAACACAAAACCATGGCGATGGATTTTGTTTACGGATGACATGGTAAATAGAACGGGCTTATCATTAGTACATAAACGTTACCGGTACATTAACACTTAAAGGAAATATGTCAAGATTTGTCAAGACTCAGTTGACTTACATTCATAAAAATATATTGTCATACATCCGAAATTCCCGAAAAAATAATACAATTTGAGGTAAAATTAACACAATAGAGGCATTTTAATTTTTGCTTTTTTTGGACATTCTGAAGGAAAACGGGCGGAGTTTTCGCCACGGCTTAATTGATCAAAAAAGCGCCAATTTTTGCTCTCCTCGTTGACGTCAAAGTGACCAAAACATCGTGTTGACTCGCTCGATTGTATTGATGACACTGTAATCATTTGAGTAAGAAAGTAGTATAATGTAAAATTTTAGGAAAAAAAGTTCCAGGAATGACTATTTTGTTTAATTTCGTTGTGTGTAATATTCTTGAAAGTTGGCAACACTGCGATATGATGGTTACAACGACCCCGTAAATTATGGAGGGTCATCACTTTGACGTCACCATTTGCCTGCGAGGTGGATTTGTCGGAATCGTTTTAGAGTAAGCTATTGGGCGGGAAATATTAAAAGGGCAATATACTCACCAATGTGGACAATTTTCCAATTATTTTGATTTATATGTAATATACGTTAATTAAGCTTCCATCAATACCAAATTTCCAATATCAGATCATGGAATATTGCCTTAAGTGACCAAGGGGGGGGGGGGGGGGGGTGCCTAGGGGACCCCAAAATTTGTTTTCGCGCTTTTGCTCGCTGTACGCGTGGGATTTTGCGCCAAATTTTTGAAAGTGTATCTGACTTTTAAAGCGCTTCTTTTCATACCAAAATACTTAAAATCGGGCCAAGCCGTTAATGGAATTAATTAGTGGGGGGGGGTCACATGGAACCCCCCTCCTTGGGCAATAACGGAAGTCATTGAGAATATTTTTTAAAAATAAGAATAAGAAAACGAGAACCAAAGCAATTTTTTTTGCTGATATAGTTCACACATACATGTCAGTAAATATTAGTAACATTAAAAATAATTAACACTTTAGGTGCTAAAACAAAGATTTCATCATGTACGTTGCCAACCGTTACTGTACAAACTCATGGGAAATGACTGTATTTCAACACCGTTTTAAAAATACAGGATTCCATAAAAATGATGGTTGTGTTTAATTAAGTAAGTTGGTCTTCTAGAAAGATATCAACATAAAAGAAGTTTTCAAATGTGTGATGTAAGCGCCAAGGCTCATTTGATTTTCCGTCTTTTTTGCCCAATTTTCGCAGTGTTTTGAAACAACCATGTTTTGCCTAATTTGCAGCCAAATAACAAAATCTAATTTTTTATTGCTGATTTGGGGTTGTCTTATGATCCCTTCACATGTGGTATAAATTCGTGCAAACTGACCGTCTCTGTACAGTGTCTATGGCGAAGGACCCCAATTTGCCCCCCAAGTAAGAAATGCCTCCCTCTGCTACTTTGCCCCCCACCATTGCAAAGGTTGGTCACGCCACTGCGATGAAGATAAGCTCGTCATATACAGATACGTATACAGATATTATACAATAACGTTTTCAACCAAAAATACATGATCACTATATTTCCTTCTGCAAAATGAATATGGAAAGTTAACAGAGAAAATAAATAAATAAACTAACTAAGTCCCCCTCTGGGATGACAAGACTTTGTCATGAAAAAAAACTCACTTTGTGTGGTATATTTCTTCAAAAAGAGATTAATTAATACCGAACCTTACAGCAACCCAGAGGAGAGATTTTTTATGGTCTGGAAAAAGCCCTACTGACCACCGTCTAACTTTGCTTTTTAAAATGACCAACCAAGTAGTGAATACCAAAGATATTTTAAACCATTCTTGGATTTGGAGGCGTGTTTATTTTGGTTGCAAATATATGCATTCTGAATGATTTACAAATAACAATTTTGTATTAAATTCAAATTTAATTTTATTATTTTGTTGTTAGTTTTTTTCTATTGTTTATTTATTTATTAAAAGGAATATTTGATCATTGAACTGATTATGTTGAATATTAAGACTTGTGTCGATAAATAGACTTCCTTTGGGTATTTAATCTGTGTTTTATTGCTTTTTCACGTTTGCAATCTTTTGAGGTTAAAGAAGGCATGGCATAACTGCGGAACCAAACTCTGGCATGCAAAAAGTGGCACAAAATTCAATTTTGGTGTAAGTTGGATTGTACTAAATTGATTAGATGTCTGAATTGACAATAGCAAAAAAAAAAGCTTTAAACACTATTGAAAAAGCGCGGGTCTTTAATATCATGCCAAGTAAGATAAACTTATTTTGAAATTTTAACCATTTTTATGTACCATTCTTTTGAGACTATTATTTGCTCAACTTTGGCATAACGAAATCCTCATCGGTGTTGCCTTTACCACATAATTGTTACATAACTATGCAAAATGGCGGGCATAATCGGGGTCCACCTTTTCACTCACTCTAAAGTATTTTATTTTTAAGTCAATATTTTTTTCTAGTGGTCGAAAAAGGCACTAACGATCGGCAGGCTAAACAGTCCTAGCAGTGTCATGAAAAATGCATGACTCTCTGTACAAAACCCTGCAGATAAATATACTTTTATAGTTTTATGGTTTAGCTACATGCATAAATGCGTAAAGCAAGAGACTACATTTGGTGGCATAGTTATATTTTGTTCACATCTGGATTTCGGAACAAGTGTGCTCAACATTACTCGGGTGAGGTTGTGTGTGTGTACTTACTAGATATACATTCTGGGAGTATTTTTTAAGTATAAAGAGACATTCTGGTGTATTTTTACATTGTGGGCGTATTGTTCTTTCATGTTTTCTTCATTGTGGGAGTTTTTACGAGAGTTACGAATCGTCCTATAACGAATACCGGTAATCTAGTATTGAGGTTTAGTCCGTAAAGAGTAGAAAAGAGGATTTTTCAGTTTAGTACCTATAGAGGCCTGCGCGCATCCTCTTGGCTAGAAAAGTGAGAAATCGATATAAAAAAAAAAACAAAAAAAAAAGAAGAAAAAAAAAATGAAAAAAAATGAAAAACCTAAAAATCTCAAAAATGTCTAAAAAGTGTCCTTTTTAAGAGCAAATCTCACACTATATAGGTTTAACTTCTTCCTTATATAGTTTTGAAAAAGTGTATTTTTCTGAAAAAAGTCTACAAAAGTGTCCTTTTTAAGAGATTTTTCCGTGAAAACTCCCACATGTAGCTCTTTGCAACATGTATGTGTGTGTTTTGTGTGTGGTGTGTGTGTATGTGCGTATGTAGGTATAGCCCTTACTCTAAGATATCGTGAAAGAAAGCAAACGATGATGATGATCACGATGACATGACTACGACAACGATGATGATTATGAGATGAAATTATCCTGATCCTGATGATTGTGATTTGATGATATGATTAAAAATATTCGCTATCCTTTCTTCATAAAATGAAGTGGTGATACCAGACAGAAGTGATGTATATGATTAACATTTCAACAGTTTACGCTGTTTACATGTGTAATTGTGTGTTTAATGTGACGCCCTCGGAGGGGAGGGGGATCCCCCCCTCGAATCATCTATTACAGGAACATACAAATTACCCAAGCACTACTATAGTAATTCAACCCCATCGTGTCACCCAAGGAAAAGTTAGACAGAGTCGATTAGTTGGATAGGGGCCAGAAAAAGAAAATCTAGCCCGATTCACCTGTTTCATGAACGAATTGAGATACTCTGGCTTTGTCATTTGCCATCATTTTCAAAGGCTTTTGTGTTCCTTCGTATCCAAAACACTGGTGCTCAAAGTCTGTAACATTCAATTCACCTGTTACTTGAATACCACTGAGCAAATACGATTAGACAGAATGTTTGAGAGCTATGTTTTTGTACCTACAAATGCGCTTACGCTGACTTTGAATGATTTCATTAGCATAGAATTGATGTCTCGCTGCTATCGACTACATGTTTCAATAGATTTAGCTTGAATTTTAATCCCAGATTTTAATTTCCAACCACAGCACATGCCCCTCAGCTCATTCAATGCCCATACCGTCGGAAAGTACTAGATTTCACACGATGGTTGAATCTACTATAACAATAGAATAAATAAAAGATAATAAATTCACAAAATATTGACTTGTTATAATGAAATATTCAAAATGCACAATCATTGCACCTGTTCTCGCGCTCAGTGATTGATGCGACGTTCCTTTCGAAGACATATCACAATTCAATGAACAATGTTAATAAATATGCAAATTTAGTAGACAGATCTGCTAATCTACCAGACCCATTCACAACAGTATGAACTAAGTGATGTGAAAAGTCAACCTGCAATTGCGAATGAAAAAGAGAAGCGACGAGAACGCATTTGCAACTGAGTTCATCAATTGATTTTTCAACATTGATGAAATGTTCCAACACGCACGACGTATATTGCTTGTTTGCATGGCCACATCTGCACATGTATCAAGTACAAGCCAATTATTCCGGCATGAAGTGTTCTGAATGGCCGACAATGAACTGTAATTACCACTTTGGCTATAGCACATGGCACGCTGGGTGTGGAATGTGGGTTGGTAGATCGGAACTTCCTTTACTTAGAGAAACTTACCATTATCGACAATCACAGCCGCGCATGGTTGGGGTGGGGGGGTTCAAAACTTCTCTTTACAGAATTTTGAACATCGCATTCCCAAAACATGCAAAAGGGAATTTTCTTTTTCAAACCAGCTCTAAACTTGGATCTTTTACACTAAAATTTAGCAAAGATTGTACATTATTGCCTGTTTTTAAATTGAAGAGGTGACCGCCTATGCGTACTGGCCTGATGTCGACAATTATATTGTGAAATTTGGTTGCAATCCATCCGTGCTCGAACAGTTTCTCTACCTGTAATGTGTCGATATTATTAGTCGCATAAACAAAACAAATACTTTGGCCATCGAGCCATACATTACATGGTGGACTGCATGAAAATACATCGGTCAATACGGCTGATGCATCTCAACATATTCAGACTTATTAGCATAACACAACTTATTTGCATAATACGTGTGGTTTTCCTCAGCTGTAGCAAAATATCCATATACTATAGCAATATTAGTACAACTCATGTATAAAGGTCCAATGTAATTATTCATATGTATTTGCTTATGTAGTTCCATACCATTATCCCCTACATTTGTAAGCATGCAGCACTTAGGATATGTTGGTGACAATTTTGAGATGTATTTGGATAAATACTTTTCAAGTGCCATTTTGCATGTTTGAAATCACTTTTTATGTTGGTTTTCAATATTGTCATGAAAATCAAATTCTGGTTTTCTTTGCAACACGTTAAAAAAAAAAAAACACCTTGTCAATTCTACTCTACAACAACGCGCAAAACGGCGTTACCATAACCATTCAGCGTAGGTAATCAACGAGCAATTATTTAATCATTAAAAGCAAAAGCTTACTTTATTGCAACCATTAAAATTACTAATTGACAAGAAAATACGTAAAATATTTAATCGACTTTGTCGTATTTTACTCAATGTTGAAGAAAGTGTGCTCTGGAGGCCGTGAGTACAATTATACCATAAGAAAAGGCAAAAACCAACATGTGTATGTCAATTATGGCGGACACAATGATCATTGTATGTTTGGTCGGAGAGGTCCATTCCATGCATTATTTGAAGATGCTGTAATTTAATTTTTATTCTGTACCTTTGAAGAAACTGATTTATTTCCGAGATATTCTGCCACATAATATGATTTCAAAGTAGACCATATTTATGTGACATAATTGTCGACCTTTTTGTCTACCTGGTGTCTTCGTCCTATAGTAGTGGTGTTTTGCTATATAAATTAATGGCACTACTGAGGGTATGATCAAACTAAAGAGGGTAAGATCAAAGTAAAAATGCTTGCAAGCAACACATATCAGGGATTTTATTCTTTAAAAGTGATTTTCTGTTTTTTGCTATAACTGCTTTTCCTTATTTTTCATGGCAAAACTAAGTTGACAAATTGTGTTGTAATTCTTAAAGAGTTTGACCATTAACCCTTAAACATTCAGCTAATATTTAATGTATAAGAAAATGCAAAGGGGTGAACTCTCTGATGTAAATATCTCAAAAGGCCGATTTTTGAGATGCTTAGTTTTGTCATAAAAGGGTCATATCACTATGCAATAAAGGACAAATACGGATATCACGCCAAATCCTTGTAGGTTTTAGCGTCTTGTAAGAATATGTGTGCTTTATAAATGTCAATAATGAAGCGAAAATTTGCCTCGCGCTCACGGGGTGACATTTGGTTTATCTTTGAAATGTATGCAAATGCAAACGTGTGCACATATTCCACCTGAGACAGTGAATTATTTTAACCATTGTCAACTCACCGATGACATAATATTATGGACTCCGATGTGCTGCTTTGAAATAATTCCGTTGACTTCCAATCTGTGGAATGAATATTTCTTTCCAGTGTAATCAGGAATAGCTAAGAGATAAAAAATTAGAATATCGTCCGTGGGCTTTACCTTCTGTGTACATTTAACCTTTGAAATCAAAACCTCCTCCGTGCAAAGTGGGCCCAATTAATGTCAAATCTGATATATGAAAAATCAGAATTTCTATCCGAAAGCCTGAAACAAACCAACAAACAAACAAAGGAACAAACAAACAAACAATGTTAACAAACGATATTAAATAAAACAAAATCCTTGCATTGTAGACTGCAAACTCTGGGGCCTATATTAAACATAGTGACAGAAATTTTACAGAATGTTTTCATTTCAAATGAAAAACAAGATATATATAGCTGCACAGAGGTTTCTATTGCAAACACGCTATTAAAGATTATTAATAGCATCATTGCAGTTATTGCAATTATAGTAGTGTATAAATCGCAGGCGATATTTTGAAAAAGCTTATCAATTCTCTGAGTTATATACTAATGAAGAGTATACATGTTATATTTTCTACGGTTCGTGTAGCTTATTATGTGCTTTTAGATTAGAGGCAGATTTTCAGTTTAACCTAGAAAAGGTTGACATATCTGTTATTGAAAAAAAATCTACCAAGTTGATGATTTTGCAAATAATAAACACCTCTCAAAGCATTTTGTATCGTGAGTATAATGGGACTTATACATATTCTATTTATTTTTTGCATTTAATAAACACAATGTACTACAAATTAACTTCTTTAACAATCATGTTATTCAACTTTGAAACCAACTGCATGAGTATTTTCACAGTTATCACGCCGTACTCCTGTTCGCATCTTAACCATAGGAAACTAAATCTTGATTCTTTCTTACTTGCTTCCGTAATAGTTAACTGATATTCTGCAAGCTAATGATAATCCAAAAATAAGCCGTTATGTTCTGTTTAATAATCTGATGCATTAACCCTCGTCTACCGAAGGGGGGGGGGTGGTTACCCCCCCCCGTTCAGGTTTTTTCCCCGGCTTGCTAAAACCCCCTTTTTTGGTGCCAAATTATTTAATGTAATTGTCAATTGTTTTTTTTTTTTTTTTTTTTATAGCTGCACAGAGGTTTCTATTGCAAACACGCTATTAAAGATTATTAATAGCATCATTGCAGTTATTGCAATTATAGTAGTGTATAAATCGCAGGCGATATTTTGAAAAAGCTTATCAATTCTCTGAGTTATATACTAATGAAGAGTATACATGTTATATTTTCTACGGTTCGTGTAGCTTATTATGTGCTTTTAGATTAGAGGCAGATTTTCAGTTTAACCTAGAAAAGGTTGACATATCTTTTATTGAAAAAAAATCTACCAAGTTGATGATTTTGCAAATAATAAACACCTCTCAAAGCATTTTGTATCGTGAGTATAATGGGACTTATACATATTCTATTTATTTTTTGCATTTAATAAACACAATGTACTACAAATTAACTTCTTTAACAATCATGTTATTCAACTTTGAAACCATCTGCATGAGTATTTTCACAGTTATCACGCCGTACTCCTGTTCGCATCTTAACCATAGGAAACTAAATCTTGATTCTTTCTTACTTGCTTCCGTAATAGTTAACTGATATTCTGCAAGCTAATGATAATCCAAAAATAAGCCGTTATGTTCTGTTTAATAATCTGATGCATTAATATTTCTTATACCTCATAAATGTGTCTTAGAACATGTTAATATTGCCTTATTTGTACCAGTTACATACCACTTCCATGTTTGTTTTTTCCCTTCCAGACCGGAAGAAACTTGACCTCCTACAATGCATTCTATCATTTATTGTCTTAGGCATATATACACGCAATTCGCATAAAATTTGCATAGTGGTTTGGACCAAACACTGCAATAAATTGCTCCAATAAACACCAAATTTGACAATTCTTTTCTCACATTTATGCGGTGAGATCAACTGTTGCCTTGCAACTCCACTGCTGAATACGCTGCACCAGTATGGAATCACAGTGTA
Source organism: Ophioderma brevispina (assembly GCA_023653785.1). Classification (NCBI taxonomy): domain Eukaryota; kingdom Metazoa; phylum Echinodermata; class Ophiuroidea; order Amphilepidida; family Ophiodermatidae; genus Ophioderma; species Ophioderma brevispina. Next base: position 43,863 of record JAMKCH010032762.1, read on the forward strand.
CATTCACACAAGATTGATGTCGTTCTGAATGATGCAATGATACTTGTTAGTGGTTGCCTTTTGGCGACGCCTGTAGAATATCTTCCAATTCTGTCTGGCATAGCTCCTGCAAACCTTAGGAGGAACCTTCAGACGATCAAGCTCGCCAAGAAATGTGATGCACCTGGTAGCCTAATCCCTCCACCAACACCCTTTGAGGATCAGAGAATTCCACGGAATCACTTTGCTACCCCAATCCATGACACTGCAGTCACAGTATCCCTATCGACCATCCTGGATCCTGGATCCTGACAGATGGTATGAGCAATGGTCATCCTCTACTTTGAACCTAAAGCAGTTTGTGGACAGCCCATCTAGCAAGCCCAAAGGCTGTGACCTTGATAGGAAAGCATGGGTCAACCTCAACAGACTCAGAACTGACGTTGGTCGTACAAAGAACTTCCTTCACAAGATCGGAGTAGAACTTTCACCAAACTGCGACTGTGGAGAGCCACAAACCATGAGCCACATCATAGATGACTGTGAGGTCTACAAGTCCCCAAGAGGAATTCCAGGCCTGATCAACCTGGATGATGAAACTATCAGCTGGTTAAAGAAGGATCTTCCACTGTGATTTTGGATTTGCACGCACGAACGAACGGTGAGATGAAAAATCGTTCTGATTATCATGAGATACGGTCCGTTGTTTTCCCGCCGAAACATTGGCTTGGAAATCATCGCTTTATTTCGTTGTAAAGATTGGCGGGAAAATAGTATACAATAAAACGCGAGTATGGCTTTAATTCACCCTATGTTAAATACTTACCAAATATCACCAACCACAAACATTTAAAAACATTAAAGCATCTAATTTAATACAACTAACACTGACTAAGGGTCGGTTTCTACATTGAATATTGAACATTTTAATGTCGAATGCCTATTGTGACATGAAAAATATTCGATGTGTGTGTATGCATGTGTGTTTAAAGATTCATGTGTTTCGCATGCATGCATTGCAATTATATAGTGTTTTTTTTTATAATATTGTGTTAGCATTGTGTAGCCCTCTTGCGGGTTGGGGGTTTAGAATAGCCCCGCTATATCCCTGCTTGTCGTAAAAGGCGACTAAAGGGGACCCCTGTGGGTTGGGTACCTTATGTGTTAAGTACATCACCGCTAGTTAAGTCCCATTTCATTCAAATTTATGTCTCGCTTTCTCCTTTTGTACTGCTCCAGACTGTAAATATTTTGTTTTAAAGAAAATAATACACCTGGCACAAAAAGTATCTCGGCATTGTTTTCGAATCAGTATTGTGTCAAAGTCAGACACATTTTTGAAAGTTTTTCGAAATATAACATTTTATTGTATAGGTCTTGCTCTTTCATTTAATACCTGGCTTGTAAAAAAGCGTGCAGAAATGGCCGAGATAGAACGCCCGAAAGACGCAAACCCCCAAAACCAAAAGTTGCAGTTTTTGAATTTTCCAATGGGCATTGCAGTGTACTGGGACACGAACACGTGTACCACAATCAATATTGCAAGTAGGCTTTCTCGCTCATTCAGTCGGAAAACCTCTTTGTGTAAAATCAATGCACACGTATTATTGCGTTGTACCACACAGTGACCATTGAAAAATCCAAAAACTGCAACTTTTGTTTGGGGGTTTGCGTCTTTCGGGCGCTCTATCTCAGCTATTTTTGTACGCTTTTTTACAAGCGAGGTGTTGAATGAAAGAGCAAGACCTAGGCAACAAATGTTTATTTCGAAAACTTTCAAAATGGTCTGACTTTGGCACAATACTGATCGAAAAACATGCCGAGATACTTTTTGTGCCAGGTGTATATTAAAATCATACGTTATCGCGTGATGTACATATATATCTGATTGATAAGGGTTCTTAGAAAAGATAAAGACATTTCCACTCAGAAGCCCCACATGATCCGGACATGCATCAAACTTGGTATGAAGTAAATTTCTTAAGTATTATTTGAAGGCATGACTTATGTTTGCAAAAAATTTTTGCACGTACTGTATATGAAGTGTCACAAGACGAAGGTACGGATGTTTTAATAAACTCAGCAATATTAAGCACTCAAACATGTTTCGTAGAATAGAAAGCTCATGTCACTTTGTTTTCAATACTATTTCCCAAAACTAATAAATGTCATTCATTTTCGAATATACTCTGCCAATTCGCCAAGGGAACTTAATTTACAGCTGAAAAGCAACACTTAACCTACATAGATCGACGTCATTCGTACCTATACATTCTTCAGTCTTATTCCAGGTTTTCTCACTTGTAAGAGTAATATCTGAAGTGATTGATACTGATTTTGATATATGAAATTCTAAACATGCAGCGGCCCGGCGGCATGCTACAAGTCCCCTCGGTCCTTATCTAGACTGTACTTTTCCAGCTACTCACAAAGCCCCGGCAACCCCCGCTGGCGAATATAGCACTTCTCAAAGAAGGTGTAGTTGAATACTTATTTAATAATTCCCCCCCTGCTGAGGGCTTCTGATCAATCCCCTCCCTTTTTGCAGCTGGAAATTGCAAATGCATATTTTCCCAGCTGATATCTTATGATAACACATTACCCAGCGATCCTGGAAGCCAGTTATATTGTTACCCTAGCTGTTTTAAAGAAGTATTATCTAATTCCTTTGCATGCTAACATATTTAACTGTTGTTTTCATTCGTCTTAAGTCTACAAACACTATAAGAAGACCACTTGATTCCGCATAAGGTTTGATATAGATCCCTACCATATGAACTACAAACAGAGTTGGACACTTGAAAAACACAAACAAAAGTGCAAGTCGTACTATTAGAAGCCTTTTTATTATACGGTGTAAATTTAATGACAGCAATTTTACAAAGATTATTACTGAGAGTTTGGTTTAATATATTCTAATATTGACAGTAATCAACTCTATAAAAATAAAAAAGATAAAAAAAATAATAATAGTAAAATTAATAATACTAAATAATAATAAAATAATAATAAATTAATACGATGAGGACAATGACTATGACGATGACGACGATGATATTGATGATTTGGTTGTAGTACATTTGGTGTACAGAACTTCCTTGTCTTTCTATTCAGCCCAATTAATGTTAATGTCCACAATTTTAGCCTTTTCCGTTTGTGTCATGTTGGCACACATGGCCGGCGATGGCCGATTTTGTTTATTACCAGTCTGAGTCGCTCTCTGATGGTCATCGGCCCTCTTCTTTATTCATCTGTCGGTTTCACCACATTGCCAAATGATCCAAGCCAATAGAGTAGTCTGGAGTTGAGAACAAATGTTAAAGGTGTACTAGTTGTTGTCGTACGGTATTGGTTGTCTAATGGTGCAACGAGAGGCCGGGGGGGGGGCGCTTTCGAACTATTGTAAAGCAGCAGAGCAAGATAATAAAGGGTATATTAACGACACATGTGCATTCCTTGCTTGTTTAGGGTAGAAAAAAAAACTGACAAAAACACTTGTTAAGGAAGCAAAAACAGACAAAATACTTGTTTAGGGTATGTTTAGTTGGTGGAAATACTTGTTTAGGTGCATTTTTTGAGTCCATGCTCACGCACCATATTTGAATACAAGTCCCCCCCTCCCGAACGAGAGATTTCACATATCAGGTGTCCCTAAAATAATCGAAAGTACTGATTTTTTGCCCTGATGTAAAGCTTTCCATCAAAATGTCTCCATCTCAAAAGGATTAAGTTGAGAAATATTTCTTAAGTACAAAAATTGTGACATTTCTAATTTCATATAGGAGCAAATACGACATTTGAAACGAACCCTCTTGAGTTATTGACGTTGCGGCTTTTGTGAAAAGAAAAAAAAGCAATAGCACGGCGTAAATTAAATCTTGTTCTTCATGACAAGCTTCTCTTCAACTAAGATGTTCACGTGTGTCTTCCTTGAGACGACCAACAAAGCAAACTTTTTTGCAGCTGTTTTGGGAAGCCGTTTTTTCTCGAATCTAGAGAATTTTTTGACGTGTCATATGTTGAATGGATACTATAGATCCATTGATAAATATGCATATACACTTTTGTGACTCATAGGGATTCGGTCAGCGATTAGGTTACGTTAACTCTCTCCGTGCTGGCCAATTGTTATAAGTTATAACACGTGTCCTTAGTCAGTGACATTTGAGACGGTTTCCTAAAAATTTGCAGGCATTTGGGGAAGCCATATTAGTAGGGTGGCTAAGCAAAATTATCGTTACACGGTGGACAAATTCACCAAATTTGGCACAAACACTCCTGATGACCTATTTATCAATTCTATCCGAGGATCCATCTCCAAATATGTACGGAAGCTCCTCCCCGGGGCCCCTTGGGGTCCCGGGGTCGGTGGGGGGGGGGGTTATAACTTTTCTATGCAATAATCGAATGTGGTATTTTTGGTGTCTAGTGTTACGAGACGTACTCAAGGTCAGAAAAGTAACCTCTCGAGGTTCATAAAACAAAATTCACAATGACTATTTGTAAGAAGATCAATCAATCAATCAATGACATTTCTATAGCGCCTAAACCAAAACAATTTGCACTAAGGCGCTGCAAAACCAGGCAGCAAAAATACAACATAGAGCATATAAAAAACAAGAGCTATTAATTATAAGCAAGTTCAAACAGATGACATTTCAATAAGTTCTTGAAAATTTCTATAGATCCAGCATACTTGATGCGTTCAGGTAGCTGATTCCAGAGTTTTGGAGCGTAGCAAGAAAATGATCTATCGGCAAATGTTGAATGCTGGGTCCTTGGTTCAACAAACGAGGAGACGACACAGAAGTTGAGCGTAGCCGTCTCTGATTAGACTGAATTAGAATCATGTCTGATATGTATTTGGGAGTTTGCTGTTGAATGGATTTGAAAACCACAACCAGTACTTTGAAATCAATGCGTTGTTTGATAGGTAACCAATGAAGTTCAATGAGATCAGCGGTAACATGATCAAATTTGCACTTTTGTGTGATGAGACGTGCAGATGTACGTTGTATGTTTTGAAGCCGCTTAAGGAGAGATTCACTCAGGCCAACCAGCAGACTGTTACAGTTGTCCAAGCGTGAAGTAACTAACGTATGAACAGCCAATTTAGTAGCATCAGTTGTAAGCATTTTGCGAGCACGAGCAATGTTAACAAGCTGGAAATTAGCCGCTTTCATAATATTGGCCACCTGAGCATTCATGGTCATATTTGGATCAAACATAACCCCTAGGTTCTTGACAGGGGTGGATTGCACAGGAATGTCAACACCAGCAATGTGCACTGATGACAAACTGAATTTGACTAGTTGAGCTCTAAAGCCAAAGACAATGATCTCAGTTTTCTCTGCATTGAGCTTCAGGAAATTGGTTGTCATCCATTTATGAATTTCACCAACACACTGTTCAAGTTTTTCAACTGCACATCTCACTCCATCAGCAGTCGTAGGGCACACACTAACATATATTTGAGTGTCGTCAGCATAGAAGTGGAGTTCCAGGCCATATCTGCGGACTATATCACCGATGGGCAAGATATAAATTAAAAACAACAATGGTCCGAGTACGGATCCCTGTGGAACACCATAGCACAGGATCTGGACGTTGGAAAATGAGCCATTAATATGAACACATTGAGTCCTTTCACACAGATATGACTTAAACCAAGCCAAAGGAATGTTGTCAATGTTAATGATGTCTCTGAGTCTGGAGATCAACACCTCATGGTCTATAGTGTCAAAAGCACTACTCAGGTCCAACAGGAGAAGAATGGTGACACCCTTTCTCTCCATGGCCCACATTATGTCATTGTGGACCTTTAGGAGTGCAGTCTCTGTACTGTGGAACTGTTTGTAGGCTGACTGCAATGGTTCATGTAGATTATGATGTGACGTATGATCATTCAGTTGTTTAGCCACTACTCGCTCAAGCACCTTAGAGATGAATGGAAGGTTGCTCACTGGACGATAGTTCTTTAAAATATTGTGGTCCAGGCTACTTTTCTTGAGTAGAGGAATGACAATGGCAGATTTCAAAGGAGCAGGCACAAGACCTTCTGCTAGTGACATATTAACAATGGAGGTGATGGGTGGTAAGAGAACATCTAGATGCTGCTTAACCAACCAGGAAGGTAAAGGATCTAGCAGACTTGAAGGACTTGGAGACTTGAGGATAATTTCCTTGATTTCAGCTTCAGACACAGCAGTGAAAGTGTCCCAAGATATGTTGCTCTCTGAAGGCTGCCAAAGAGAGACACCTGGTCTTTCAGAACTTGATAACATATCAACTCTAATTGTCTCAATCTTGGACTTAAAATAGTCAGCGAACTGGTTTCCCAAGTCACTAGCAGAGTCATGATCAGGAAGTTTTTTTTTTTTTTTCTTGTGTAGTATGTCACCGATGATGGAAAACATGGTCTTGAAATCATTTCGACACTCAAGAATCTTATTGTTGTAGAAAGAACACTTGGCATGAAAGAGCGCAATATTGTACTTGTTACGAATTTCCTTAAAACGTTCTCAGCTTTCCTGCGATCACATTTTAGTTGGTGTAGCGAATCAGTGAACCATGGCTGCTGAATACGTGACACAACAGTTTTTCTTTGCGGAGGGGCATGGCAATCCAAAAGATTGGAGAGAGTGTCATTATACTGTGCAACTGCATCACTAACATTGGTTGCAGGAGATGTTGTCAAGATGGAAGATAAAATGTCACCTTTGAAAGCCACTGAATTGATGGACCTGTACTTTCTGGCTTTTATATGAACCTTCTGGGGTTTGGGCTTTTCAATTTGAAGTGTGCAGGCAATGAGATGGTGATCTGATATTCTGTCGAGGACATGCGAGTCTTTCACGAGATGATCCATTTTCCGTGAGATGACCACGTCAAGGGTATGTCCACGAGAGTGAGTCGGCCCCACAACAGACTGGACAAGATCGAGGCTGTCAAGTTAGTCATAAGGATCGCTGTCAATATCAAGTCTCCAACCAGCACTAATTCTCCTTTGGAGATGGCATAGTCCTGAAGAAACTGTGAAAATTCTTCAAGGAATAATCCAACAGTGAGCCGGTTTTTGGCCGATGGATACGGCCTATATATGGTCACTAATGTGAAACATTTTGAGCCACAAGTGCGTCATTGACAGAGCTCAGGGGATTCGATCTATCGTATAAGATCTCTCAATCTTCTGGAAGTGATGAGAGTCTTTACAAAGCTGCTTAAAGGGATGACTAGCCAGATGCAGAAATGTCCCCATAGGCTTTCCATGCATGGCAGGCAGATTTTTTGCCTTTACCTTGGAAGGCTGATGTACTATCACAGCCCGTAAAACCATGAAATACTGGTAGAGCTCATGATCTTGGCTCCCAAAGCTGTTACATTATGGCATTGATGCTGTAAAATCTGTAATTCGCACCCATGCTAAAAGCAACCCAGATGTCTACCAATGGTTGAGTGATCATTTAATCATAAAGTACCAAAAAGTGACCACTGCATCTGTATCTACAGTGTGTACTTTATTATAGTTTTCATATCTTGCTCCAGTGCATGCACAATGTGCACTACTACTCTTGTATCCGCTTCCTCGTGGTTGCAGTTCTACATGAGATTGATGGTGGGTGTGGATGCTACAGATCTACCTGATGTGATATACACACATTTTCCTGGTGGAAAGGCATACTGGGCAACCCTGGATGTCAGAAAGACAAATAGTTCATGCTTTTTATTTTGGATCACAGAGGAAGTCCATCCAATTACCTGGAAGCTTAGTTTGTCCGGATACCTGCGGATACCCTTTCCTCTTTTCTCCCAAGTTGATTCCTTCAAACTGTCTGGAATGTGTCCCATACAACATCCAACGTTCTGGCATTCTTTCTGTAACTGCTTCACTAGGTAAGGAATGAAGACCTTGTCTGCATAATCAATGAATGTGCTGATTGCAGAATGGTAGAGAGTGCACAATGAGAGCACCACTGGATAATGCAGTCATAGGCAGATGTTTGATCAGGCTGCTCGGGCTGCTCAATACATTTCAGTAGATCAGTTTCTATGTCTCAACAGGTTGAGAATCAGAACCGGCCGATTTAAGGTTTCCTTGCAGAGGTGGGGCTACCTGGAAGCAGATCAGGATACAACCTGTGATTGTGGATCTGCACCACAGACAATGGAACTTCTCTTGGTCTGCCCAATGCTGGAGCAACAATACACAGACAAGGACCTTGCAGAATTCAGTGAAGCAGCCAGACATTGTACACACCCCTGGCTGGATCATATTTGAGAACCACTGTGTTTGGACACGATAAGAAGAAGTAGATCAGACTTCGTGTTTGGTAAATGGAATGGAGCTTACCAATGTCTGAGAAGGAAGGTGAAATGACTGTATTTCATGAGCAAAGAATTCCCTCAGGTCACAAGTAATTTTAATCAGGTTTAAAGGGGAATATCGTGATCCATAGCCTCGTCCGCCGACTTAACTAAACAAATGAGATCTTTATTTTAAATAATCTGAACCGTTGGCCTGGGTATTACGATCTACTCTGGAAGAAATTAGTTTTGTATTTTCTGTCCATAAACAAACAATTTCTAGTTTAATTGCATTTTAAACCCAGGCCAATTTTCTTCAAATTCTAAGACTCAAAGTATTTTTTTACATTATTATGTCTCACATATTTAAGAATTAAAGGTTGATGAAGTATCATTTAGGGCGAATAATGAGTCCAAGTTCGGAAAAACTAAATAATGGGCAAGGTTTCGTTTGAGTTAGTAGGAAAATGTATTCGCGATCCATTATTGCAGAAAAATGGTTAGTAAACGGACCAATCAGAATGCTGCATTGCAAAAATGACACGTAGCAGTAATAGAATATGTTGGATGCTTGCCTTTGACTTAATTACCTTCTGTGGAAAGAAAAAATGATCGAGCTCTCTATGTACACCAACCCATGTGTTAAGTTTAACCTTAGTAAGTGATAAAACATTCTGTTAGGCCAGTTTTCATGTACACAACAAAAGAAAACGTAAACAAGTAACATTTCTTTTCAAACCAAGATGAAAAGTCTACTTTCACTCTATTGGTCCTATAAACTCTTATCAAGTTTTAAAAGGGATTACAAAGCACCATTGTAACGTTGATTTTGATTGTTGTGTTATGCTTTTAATTATAACAGTTCGGACCGACTGCCGGATACGGCAAGGTTGCCGTAGCCGGCAATGTGTTGCCGGAACCGGCAGGTGTTTCCCACAATGCATTGCAAACGCGGTAAATTTAAAGTTGGTAAGTTAATTAAATGGGATTTTTAGATTTAGAAAGTGATTGTAAACAAAGTATTTCGTCAAATAATATTTAACTACGAATAAAAAAAATATTTTGTGATATAAAACGATTTTAACCTAAATTTCAATAAAAAAGTAAAAAAGTGACAAATTTGAATTTTCCAATTTAACACAACCCCAAGGTGAAAATTTTTGGTCCTGGGTGAAAATTTGGCGACATAACATACATTGTCATGGGTAAAATATGGACTTCCCCCTAAAAAATATAAAGTCCCCATCCAATAGAATCGTTTTAAGGTTACACACCACTAACTCACTTATACCAGTAGTCTATGGGGAAAATGGCAACTTTGAGCATGTTTCTTTCACATTTAAAACTCTCGACAAGAGGAAAATACAACAACATCACCCCAAAGTACAAGCTGAAATCACCAAATAACCAAAATTTGAACATATGATGACCGGAAAAAAAAATTTTTAGTTACGAATTAAACTGCCGATGCCAGACCGGCAACCCAAGATTCTCTATAGTCGCCAAAGCTAGTAATTTTGCAAATCGATGTGAAATTGATGAGCGCGGAGTAATTTCCTCAAATTCACTGTCCAAATGCCGCTGTTGGAGAAACCTACACAGTCATACTATGTCAATCATGAAATTTCATCACTTTCTTAATATAACTAGTGCATTTTCAGTCATTTTAAAGCACTTTTTCCAGATGCCATGCAAGAAAGTAGTCCACCCAAGATTGTTTATCCTTACGGCAGCCAGGTTAGTGGTGTATAACCTTAAGGTTTCCGAATTCTGCAAGGATGCTGGTTTTTATGTTGCCTGAACTGGCAATGATACTGCCGGCTGCGGCAACATTGCCGGATCCGGCAGTCGGCCCGAACTGTTAAAGTTAATAGTTTCATAGTTACATTAATATGTAGATAATGCACTATATAAATATCTATTTCGCCATTTTTTACATCTTACTTGGGTTACACAATTATTGAGTATTGTGCATAGACCATTATCAACAGGAAATTTGGATTGTTACAAAATGTGCATAAACATATACTTCTGACAGCAAATTACTTCTTAATCTTTGAAGTTGTGTCATTAAAGACAATAGCCTACTTATCTCAAAAGGTGTACATTGTTGATACAAGAAAACGTTCAACTATTTGTACTCAGTAGTGTAGTAAAGACAGCATATCGTCACAATGCTGCCCCTATTACTAAAGATTCCCAAAAGGGTCATATATAATAAGATGAAACATGATTAAAACATTAACAATAGTTCTTAGATAAAACTAATGCTCATGAACACACACGAAAAAAAAATCACTTTGACATGTTAGTGATTTGCATGTTATACATTGAAGTTAAATGGGAAATAACCCATTGTTGGCCTATTGTTTATATCTTATATTTTTGCTTTTCTTGCAACAAGCACAACAATTATGGAAAAGCTAAAAAAAACAAGCTTTAAAATATCCTGGAATAATATGATCTTATTTCAGCCATCGTTTGAGCAGTAAAAGCAAGACAATTGTCACTTCTGTGTAATTGGGGGCCATTTTGGACCAAAAATGGCGGCCATATATTTTATGTTGGACTTGAATATTTTGTAGGGTGGTAGAAGACATTCAGGACATGGTTCTGCTGTTCATGTTGCATTTTGGTACACTCTAGTTTTTTTCCTGACCAGTAGAAGCAAAGGAAATTAATATTTTGCCATGCACGGCGCCCATTTTGGATTTCGTCACATTACCATGGTTACGGACAAATTTGAAGGTGGATCCTCGGCTAAAATAAATTGCCATACCCTAAAGAAGTTTCACACCAAAAATGGCGATTTTGTCCGCTCTGTAACGATTTTCGAAAAATTTGACCCTAAGCAACCCTACTGTAAAATGCATTAGACTGATTTTGAATATGCCCATGAAAATAATTTTGAAATGTATTTAACAAAATACAAAATACAAAAATTAATGCGTGCTTCGAGTGCAACTAACTTTCCGCATTGTACGAGTTAATAAGAGAGCATAGAGTGTTAAGACCTTAAATTAACACTTAAGGTCTAGTGCAGTCCTGTTGGTGTATAAGGGGGTTGGGCTCATGAGAACCCCCGAAAACCACTTGCCGTTGGCAAATGGGGTACATCAACACGACCACATAAAAGGAAAATAGAATTCAGTTGCAAAATGGCGCTCCAAAAAACAGATTTTAATGACGCGTACAGAATTCCCCTGTCGAAAAATGAAGTCCCACTTTCCCAAAGGACAATTACACACATGGATGTTACTTCCCGGTGTTCCATGAGATACATATTTGTTTGCTGCAAATAAGATGCTATTTTTATCATTATGCTACTTGTGCTTTTCAAATCTTAGCAAGGAATTGTACGCATCACACGTGTGCATGACCATAACTCGTTTAATCATCCATTGACAATGACACTACAGAGCATAAATATAGAACATCGATCCAAGTCAACAGCTGTGAGTGCAAACTTACGAGTTATGTCTTTGCAGACCTGGGTTTTCTGAATGGGCTTGCCTACCTTCTGACCAGTACCCTATCTTTCATTTTTGGTGAATTTTATACGATTTTAAAAACTTTTATAGCTGTAATTGAGTACTTTAAGGGTAATATTGGGCTTAGAGTTAGCTTTAGGGTTAGGGTTAGAGGTCATCCTTATATATATAAATGAACATTATTTTATTCTACCGCTGTAGATAAAATATCATTGAAATAAAATATGAATAAATTGTGTACCTTACGGTAGAAAACGCATCAATTTACAAAAATCACACACTGTTAAAATGTTCTTTAAAGTAACGGCGTTTTGACTGGCAGCTGGACTCACAACAGTTAAAATGACGTCTTTTAGAGTTATTTTTGCACGTTTTGAGTCCCTCTTTACAGTAATTTGCACGTTTAGAATCCCGACTGACAGTTTAACCATCGTCTACCAAAGGGGGGGGGGGGTGTTACCATCCCCTTCAGGTTTTCCCCGGCTTGCTAAAACCCCTTGTTTGGTGCCTAATTATTTAATGTAATTGTCAATTGACATTTTCCGCTCCTTTTCATCCAAAAACAAACATCCATCTGGGTATGGGTAAGATATAGGGTGATCCCAACGTGATGGATGGGGGGGGGGGAGGGAGGGGTGGCAACCACCCCCCCCCCCGTTTCGGGAGAGGAGTATCAACATGCCTAGCACAATACAGAAACATTACAGGCACTTATTTTGAAAGGCTTGTAAATTCTCTGAATTATATACTAATGAAGAGTCATGTTTTATGTAAAAATCCACCAACTTGACGATTTTGCAAAGAATGAACATTTCTCAATCCTTTTTGTATTGTTAGTATAAGAGCACGTATACATCTTCTGTTTATTTTGCATTTAATAAACACAATGTGCTTCCAATTGACTTTTTTAACAAATTATGTTATTCAACTTTGAAACCATCTGCTTCAGTATATTAACAGCTATCTTAAGAATAAGAAACCAAAATTTGATTCTTTCCTACTTGCTTCCAAAATAGTTAACTGATATTCTGCAAGCTAATAATACTCTTAAAATAAACTTTTATATTCTGTTAGTAATCTGATACATAGCTATTTCTTCTTCTTCAAACCATGTGTCCCAGAACGTGTTAACATTGCCATATTTGTACCAGTCACATACCTCTTTGTTCTTGTTTTCCCTTCCAGACCAGATGAAACTGACCTCCTACAATGCATTTTATCATTTCTTGTCTTACGCATATGCAGACAATTCGCATAAAATTTGCATAGTGATCTGGACCAAACACTGCCACCATTTGACAGTTCTTATGACAATTCTTTTCTCACATTTATACAGTGAGCTTAAAAATCGTTCGAAATATCGAAAGTATACCTTTATTTCCTTGTAATATGATGGAGGGAAAAAGAGTGCCATAAAAAGCGAGTATGGTGTCAGCCTATGTTCAATACTTACCCAATACCCAAACCACATTTTTTTAACTGTGTGTACGCATGTGTTTGTGTTTATGGATATTTGTTTGGCATGTATGCATTGCATTTGTATCGGTCCATTTTATAATACTTATCTGTATTTTTCCTCATCGGGTATTAAAGGTTGACTCAGAGATTTCCCGACGAGGGCGCACCTAATTGTCAATGCGTAAAATTAATGATTGTCCATGTACTAATCACTGAGTGAAATAATTAAGCTCAAATCGAAGTCCTTCATATTGAAAATCACAACTTTGTTGTAAAATTCCGGATCAGGAGTTTTTGTTGTACACGGTATCCTATGGCACTGTTATACTGTGCATAAATGTTTACTGCATGAAAACAGAAAATCCGATTGATCTTTAACTTTGGAATTAAGCATTTTAGTTGATTATCTTTAGTGCTAGATGACTATTTTTAATTACAACACACAAAAAAGTTATATTCGAAATCTCTGAGACAGCCATTAAGTACAGCGAGTGAATAGTCTTGTATTCCTTTGCTGTTTTAATCAATAAAGTGATGGTAAATAATAACAACAATAATTATTATATTATGCGAGATATTGCCAATACTAGACTATTCGCTCAAAGAGAAATCAATAAATTCATAATTAATACTGAGATACAACACTCTTAGATTTGTTATGATGTGTGATAAAGTTCGATACATGGAATTCAATAATTTTTCTTACTTAATGATAATTAATTTTAACGAAAAGACTATAGAGTGGGTCGAAAAACTATACATTTTTAAAATCATATGCAGTGCCGTTATGTGCCAATGCAAATGATGTATATTTATAAGGATTCTTAGAAAAGCTAAAGACACTTCCACTTAGCAGCCCCACATGATGCGGAAATGCATCAACAATCGTATGAAGTACATTTCTAATAAGTTTTGCAATTCATTTTAGCCTCAAATTAGGTTTGAGCCTCTATCCGATATTTGAATTTTATTAACCCCAAAAGGGAACTTAATTTGCAGCTGAAAAGCAACACTTAACCTACATATCACGGCGTCATTCGTACCTATGATTCTTCAGTCTTATTCCAGGTTTCTCACTTTTAAGAGTAATAATCTAAAAGTGATTGATACTGATTTTGATATAGGGAATTCTAAACATGCATGCGGCATGCTACAAGTCCGCGTCCTTCTCTAATGACCGTAATTGCCAGTTACTAACAGGATCCCTGGCAACCCGGCTGGCGGAATATATGCACTTTTTAAAGAAGGTAGTTTTGATATTATTTAATAATTCCCCTGCTGAGGCGTCTGATCAATCCTCCCTTTTTGCCGGCTACGAAATTGCAAATGCATATTTTCGCAGCTGATATCTTATGATAACACAATACTCAGCGATCCAGGCAGGTAGTTATATTGTTACCTAGCTGGTTTTAAAAGAATATTATATAATTCCTTCGCAATGCTGCATATATGGCAAAACTTTTATTTGTCTAAAATCTATAAACACTATAGTATCACTTGATTCCACATAAGGTTTGATATAGATCCCCTACCCATATGACTACACAAGTTGGACACGCAAAAAGATAAACATTTTTAATACCAATAATGGATGCATCTGTATTAGCCCTGTTTATTTACGGTGTAAATTAATGACAGCAATTTACAAGAGTACCCTGAAGAGTTTGGATAATGCTCTGTGAGAACTGCGCTAACATTAGTTACTCAAATAATAATTAGTATTTCTAATAATTTAATAATAAATAATAATAAGGGAGGTTGATGACCCATGGCTATGACGATAACGAAGACGATGATATTGAATGTTGAAATTTTAGGCCTTGTTCCAGTCTATGTCATGATGGCACACATGTCGGCGTATGGCCGATTTTGTTTTGTTACCAGTCCTCTGTCAGGTCTGATGTTCATCTTCTTTAATTATCTGCCGGTTTCACCACCTTGCCAAATGGTCCACGGGATAGTTTGGTGGTTCCTTTGAACAAGTGTTTAGGTTGTACTCATTGTTGGCCGTAGGGTACTTTAGTGGGGGACTGTACGACAGATCTTTTTGAGTGTGCAAATGCAGCATAAAAATTGTGAATTTTTTGGTACACAAGTACTTTAATGACATTGATAATCACAAAAATTGATGGAAGCACTTGCCACACAAGCCCTTTCATGGCCCCCCGCTTGAATTCCAAGGGTTACACAGGGGTAATTATTTGCAAGTGTTCGGATTGTGTTGAAGAGCGCACCATGATGTCTGTCTGGTTACAAGGATTCCAAAAGGTATATTAGTTTATTATCCCTGTGACAAAGTTTAGGAATTATGGGGGGTAAACTGTAAAAATTGTAAAAAAGTCAATTTTGGTTTGTACAGGGGTCAAAAATGAAAATGCTCCCATTGATGTAAAAATGTGTTCAATTGATTGGGTTTAGCTCAAAGAATGAAATATAGGAATAGTTTGGGACTATCTTACGGGTTTTGAGTATTAACCAAAAATGGCGAATAAAGTCAACAGCTATTGGGCAGCTATTGGATTCTATGACCTGTGCCGATTTTGTGGATAACGGGAAACGAAGCACCGCGCCGATTAGGCAAACTATCTTATTACAATCCTTTATGCTAGGGAAACCATTTGCACCACATATAACACGAATCAAAGACTTTACCTTTTTGACCATGTACACACCAAAATTGACTTTTTCACCATTTTTACAGTTTTTACTCCGTAACTCCAGAATCCTTGTGACCAGACATACACCATGGTGTGCTGAACGAATTCCGAACATTTAAATTTTTTGGACCCCTGTATAACCTTGAAACCCAAGCTGGGGGACATTAAGGGGGGTTGGCAAGTGTTCATCAATTTTCGGATTATCAATGCTAAAGTACTCTGTGTTGCAAAAATTCCCAATTTTATCAGGACGCGCGCACTCTCTTACACTACAGTCCCCTGCTAATTGGTTGTCTTAAAATACATCTGTAAAGATTGCAAGATCAATCACCTTCAAGCAGACCTGACCTTGAAGTAAAGAGATAATAATTTATAATCATTTATATATAAACAATAAATTTCTGAAGATCACAAAATTTTAATTATCACTAACGAACCATCTTTTAAGTTACTGACAGGCTTTTTAAGTAATCGAAAAAGCATAGCACAAACTGAATTAAATCCTTTTCTTCATGACAAGCTTCTCTTCAAATGAGATGTTCACGTGTGTCTCCTGATACCACCAACAAGCAAACCTTTTGCAGCCTTTATTGAAAGCCGTTTTTTCTCTTCTCCATCTACGACTTTTTGGACGTGTCATATGTTGAATGTTACCATTGGAATATTGCATATATATTTTTGTGTTTTCATGTATTAGACCTATAAAATGAACTGACTCACAGGGGTGTAGCGATTCGGTTACGTTAACTCTCTCCGTGCTGGCCATTCTTATAAGTTATAACACATGCTATAAGTCAATTATATGTAATTGTCCTTCGGGAAAGTGGGATTTCATTTGGGGGGGGGGGGAATTTGTACGCGTCTAAAAAGAAAATGTTTTTGGAGCGCCATTTTAAATCGGTACATCTGAATTCCGTTTTCTTTTATGTGGTCGTGTTGATGTTAACCTCAAATTTTTTTTCCCAACGGCGAAGTTGTTTTCAGGGGGTTCCCATGGCCCCCCTCCACTCTCCTTAATAAAACAATAAACACCCCAATCGATGCCAATCCTTAATGTTAGGTCTTAACACTTTAAAGTGTTAACTCTATGATCACTTATTAATATAACTCTTACAATGCGGATGTTGCGTACGTGCACTCGACACGCGACTTATTTTTTTTTTGTATTTGGTATATTTTTGTTAAAAACATTTCAAGATTATTTTCATGCATGGCCATATTTAAAATCAGTCTAAGGCGCTTTTTTAGTGTTTTGGTAAAAATAATTTAGTGCTTAAAAACATTGCTCGAAAAGAACTTGTGAAAAAAAAAAAACCCAATATTATTGTGTTAAGTGTTAAAGATCCCCGTTGTGGATACAAATTGGATAATGATTTGCATTCAAATTACGCAAACCATGAAACGTGAGCGAGAGAAGTATATACTATAGTGTGCTTATTTTTTTTTTTCGTGTCGCTTCATTAGAAAACGAAGATCCCATTATTGTTTAGAGGTTGCCTGCTTTAATTAGGAAAATCAATGAAACTTTTACGCGGCATAGATTTTGCCGATGTTTTGGCAATGGCTTCACCAGCTGCTATTGAGTGTGAAGTTCGGAATCAGTCATACATGTACGATGTAATCTAGTGTGGTCGTTGAAGTAAACGGGCTACCTACATCTCTAACAATAAATAAATACATAACTAACTAACTAACAAAATAAATAAACAAAAAATCTGCAAAAATTTGACTACCAAATAAGTAGAACATATAGAACAGCTTGTCCAAAATCTGCTAAAATATTATCTTTGTTTGAAAGGGTAAGGTTTTTACAGAAATCAATATTTAAGAAAGCTCAGATTGTACTAAAACATGTAAAACAAGTTCTTCATTATATCATAATGATTAAAACAAGGGTACAATTTACCTCATATAGTTTTGTATAATTCTACAAGCTTGTAATGTTTGAAGGTCATCCTGTGCTAAACGTATCAGAATGCAAATCCTTTGTCTGATCATACCAAAACAGACAATGTTTATCGGCTCTACCTATGTCAGTCCGGCATGTCCGCTTAATTATTTTACCTACTGCAAATTCGTTTACCTTCTGTCCATAGTCTGGACAATCACGATGATCATCATGTCACCTTTACTTAGTAATCTCAAGGGAAATCGTGGAATTAAAATTTCTTTTAAATCAATTTCTTTTAAATACTACATTAATTTGATGCTTTAATCTATTGTCAGGGTATCACGTGAATACCAAGGTCAGAAATACCCATGAAACACAAACAAATGAGCCCTGTGCACATATGATCGATGCTTATTTATTTCTTGTTGGATAAAAACGATTGGTTCAAGCAGTGGCGTAACGGGCCTGCCCGCTGTGGGGGGGGGGGGGGCAAATTTCCCATTCTTGGGAAATTTTCCCTCTCAGGGGGGTCAAAAGGCAAATTTTTCCCGGTCAGAGGGCTAAAAAACGGCTGATTTAGCATGATTTTTGCAATTCTTTTCCCGGCCAAAGTCGTCGGGGGGGGGGGGGGGGGGGGGCAACCTGCCCCCCCCCCCTGCCCCCCGCCTGTTACGCCACTGCGTTCAAGGATTTGGAATGTCCTAAACAATTACAATTGTGATGACAATCAAACACGAGAATGTTCCTAAAATGTGCAGTCCTTACATAAAGGCTGACTCAGAGATTTCGAAATATATTTTTTTCGTGTATTTACTAAAAAAAAGTCTACAAGAAATAAGGATATTCACCTAAACTAAAATGCTCGATTCCAAAGTTTGAGATGAATCGGATTTTTCGCGTTGATGTAGCAAAAATATATGACGTGTATAACAACACTTCCGGAATCCGGGTCCGGAATTTTATTGCAAAGTTGTGATTTTTTATGTGAAGGACATCGGCTAGAGCGTAGCCATTCCACAGAGAGATGTTTTTATTTTTTTATTTCAGCAATGTAAATGTATTTATGGCCTCCTATTATAAGCCATATCTTATGGAGGTCCTTTTGGGAAGTGGTTTTCAATATTTCGGCGGGTGAATCCAAAAAATCGGTTTTTGGACCGCCATTGTGAATTGATCCTCAATCTGTATCTACTATTAGTTATCGGGTGAAGCGGAGCTCTGATACGGGGAATTATCATGCGCGAAGCCCCATGCCGGCGAAGCAGAAGGCTGAACCGGTATGGGGTTAAGCGCATGGTAATTCACCGAATCAGAGCAACGCTGAACCCGATAACGAATTTATCATACCTCTAAGTCATTCTAAATATATTAATAATATATTGTGTCTGTTCTTTATTAAAAACAAATATTATTTCTATAAGTAAAGTATTATAAACCAAATGTTCGTGTAGAATAAAATAATAATACACGCACGGTAAATGGATCAGGCGAGTACGCAGTCACCGAACTGATATAATGCGTATTACGCGCTGAGTACGCGCTCACTGACCGGATACGAAAATATATCCGGTAGGCGGTATCCTTTGATCTCTCCTTAGTGGTATGATAAATATGATACTTGTTTTTTTTTCGGTTAATGTTTTTAGGATATTTTGGTTGATTGTGAGATGATGAAAATGGAGGGCATCCTTAGACCTTAAATTAAGAATCAATCGATGGAGCACATTGGATGCCCACGTGACAACCCATTTAGTGCTGATCAGTTGGCGTCGAGATAGCGATGAGGGCCTCCCTTTTCAACCAGGATCGCTTCCCCAGATACGGGCACTTAATAGAACGAAGGATCTCTGGTGGCTAACTAGTTAGTTACGAGGAACTTCAACAGCTAATTCATGGGATCTGATGAAACATCTGAATCAAGGATCCAACTGAAGTGCTCATTTCCATAAGAGTCTAAATCCACTTTTATTACCTCGAGATCTTATCTCTGGATAATTTCATTATCTCGAGATCTTATCTCGGAAAATTGTATTATCTCGACATAATTTTATTATCTCGAGATCTTATTTCGGGATAATATCATTATCTCGAGATTTTATATGGGATAATTTTATTATCTCGGATAATTTTATTTCTCGAGATAATTTATATTTTAAATTTACTGCTGAAAGTATCACTTAGCCTACATACCATAACCATGACTCTTTTAATCACATGATCTCGAGGTCCTATCTCGGAATACTTTTATTATCTAAAATAGCTTAAATGTCTCGAGATCTTTTCGAGGGATGTTTCTTTTTATCTCGAGATAATTTCCCCCCGGAAAAAATATTTCTAACATGTCATTTCCGGGGTTCCATAAGATATATATTTGTATGCCGAAAATAAGATATTATTTTTATCATATATGCTACTTGTGCTTTTCAAATCTTAGCAAGGAATTGTACGCATCACACGTGTGCATGACCATAACTCGTTTAATCATCCTCACCATTGATAATGACATTACAGAGCATAAATATAGAACATGTAATCCAATTCAGCAGCTGTGAGAGCAAACTTACGAGTTATGTCTTTGCATCTATATATACTTTGGCTGGTATTCTGAAAGTCTAACTTTAGACCACAGGGTTTCGTGTACATAGACGGCTAGATCATTTATTCAACAAATTATAATTAAGTCGAAGACAAGCATTTAACTTGTATTATATGCAAGATAATTGTCATATTATTACTTGTGGGTTGAATATTTTGAATAAAAATTTGTCCACGGTTTCAAAATGCAACAAAACTTGCAAATTAATGAAAATTTGGCTGAAAATCCAAGATGGCGGCCGTGAAGCTATTGTTTTTCAGGTGCTCACAAAAATAGTCATTAGAAGAAAATTAAGTGGAAGTCAAGCCATTTACATGTTTTATATGAAAAATAATGGATAAGGATTAATTTAAGACTCAAAAAATTGAAGGAAAAATTCGTCTTGGTTTGAAAATTCACAAAATATAGGAATATTGGTCAAAAATATAAAATGGCCGATATGCAATAATGATCAGGTCCGAACCCTGTGAGACATGGGTTTAAATCAGGGTTAGTCCTACATGAGTGAACTTTTTTTCATTTCTAAATACTGTGAAAGTTAAATGTAACGGGTCAGAAAGTTTCTCATGGATGCGCCGTTACAGCCCATCCATGAGGAATTTTCTCACCTGTTACAGCACATTTTAGAGTATGTTGGACGGAAAAAGGTCCACTCATGTAGGACTAATCATGGTTTAAACTAGGGACTAAAGTTAGACACTAGACTCCCTTGCACAAGTACCAGGCTTTATGTCTTGAAAAATTTAAAACATTGTACCATTTACTAATAATCTAAAAATAATAGCCTCGAAATGTATAGCGCAACCCCAAAAAAATAATGTGTTCAGAAAATTGCTCAAATTAAGACGTTTTGTGAAAAGATGGAGACGGATACCGTAAAATACTAAAAACAAATATTTGTACATAAAATATTTTGCCTTGGAGGGTCCAAACTTTGTGGAAAATATTTCACCATCTGCCACTACCACTACTAAAAATAAATAATGAAAAAGACAAAGAAAAAGGAAACGGATATTTTAATAATAGTATACTAAACATGGTCACAAAGCATGGTCTTAGTAGCCCATATGAAACTTGATTCGTATGTAATATCATGAACGCAGGAGTCCATGGTAATATAAAATGCAGTTCATCATCAGCGGAGATAATCTACCAAGTTCTCCGATAACCACATGCAGAAGGGAGGTAAATTTACTGCTGAAAAGTATCACCTAGCCTACATAACACGACCTCATTTCTATAAATAATCCATCAGTGCTATTACAAGTTTTCTCACTTGCAAGCGTGTTATTTTGCCGTGATTGATACTGGTTTCGATGTAGGGAATTCTAAGCATTCGGCGAGTTACAAATCATCACGCACCTTGCTCTGTAATTACCTGCTATTAACGGTAGTATCCGCGTATACCCGCCTGGCAGAATATACCTGCTTCTCAAATCACGCTAGGTTTGATATTATTACATGTGTTCGCAACTAAGACAGCCGCTTATTCCCGACATCCAGGAAAGTGCACGTTTTCACAGCTGGGGTACAATGATAACTCATTTTCCAGCTATCACCAAGTACATTATAAGTTTTTTTTTCACAGTCATATACACTCAGCAAAAAAAAAAAAGAAAGTCCCGCCTGATACTTTTTGACGTAACTCAAAAAGTATTTAATTTATTTTATTATTCAAAAAATGATGGAAGCGCAAAATGAAAATTTACTTCTGCCCGATAGACATCATTTTACCATGAAATCGTCTATTTTATGAAGTTTCATGCAAGAAAAAAAGTTGCACTTTTGTCTGCAAATTCAATTTTACACATGCAGAAAAGTGAAAAAGTACTCATTGCTTTCTGGTCACAAACCAATATTTATTACTCCATTTCAAAAACTTATCAACTCAGCAAAGAAGCAAGCTGTTCAATGTTCAATAATGGGTAGGTCCACCGTCCTTCTCAATGACTTCACGGCACCTCTTGCGCATACTGGTGACCAAATTGCGTATACGCTGTTGATCTAAGTTGGCCCAAGCCCGCTGCAATATGCGCTGCAAATCCTGCAAAGATGTGTTTTCTTTCATTTTCCTGTCGGCTTCATTCTTGATGTCATCCCACGGGTTCTCAATGGGATTGCAATCAAGGATCTTGCCGGCCATTCCATGCGCTCAATCTTGTTGTCTTGCAGATACCGGTTGGCGACATGAGCACGGTGAGGTTTTGCGTTATCATCCATAAAGAACTCATCGTTTTCTACGTTTCAGGAAAAATAGTGCAACTTTTTCTCTTGCGTGAAATTTCATAAAATGGACGATTTCATGGTTTTATAAAACGATGTCTATCGGGCAAAAGTATTGTCATTTTGTGCGTAAAGAAATTTGCGCATCCATCAGTTTTCGGAATAATAAAAATAAATTAAATACTTTTTGAGTTACGTCAAAAAGTATCAGACGGGGACTTTCTTTTTTTGCTGAGTGTATGGGGAATTAGTCATCAATCCTTTTACAGTGGTTCGAGCTTCTGACCTTTTCAACGAATGAGAGAAAGTTTTGTGTTTTTCTTGTCTTTTTCTCATATTTAGCATTTCCATTTGCTAAATTGTTTACGGTCCAACAAGGGCGCTGTCAAAAGGGATTTTATGGAATATCATCATTTGAAAAAAAAAACCCATCATTCGAATAAATCGGTTGAAGTCAAAAATCCATTGCACAATTAAAAATAAATTTGCAGTTACGCAAAGCTTTGGCCGTTGTGTGTAGTAACCTACTCTCATATCAAAAGAAAAACTAAGGTACATGCAGAGAGATCAAGATCGAATTAATTTAGGAAACCAAAAGAATATGCAAGATAAATGTACGCACAGTGAAAAAATCAATCATTGATAAACTGACTGTGAAACAACAATTACCCTGAACATAATGAATAATTTATAAAACACACTGCATTATTTCAAACAACATTAATTTATCAAACTTAAAAAGTGTGATTTACAGCTTGTTTTAAAGTTATAAAGATTATTGACAACACGCAAATCAGGCGGGAATTCATTCCAAAGCCATGGAAGTGAAATAAACATAGAACTGAATTGGATCACTGATATCACAGTCTGGACACGTGTGTACTTACTTAAAACACGTTAAGACTTCTTGACTCCAAGTAGGGTATGCCATACATCATTAAAGCAGAATGTACTAAATTAGGGCACTCTGGGAGCACCAAAACTCACCGATTAAGCAGTTGTCCTGATTAATAAAGAGGAGTTTTTAATAAAGCCCTATCTTAGAATTATTTCTGAAAAAAAAAGGCATGTCAAATAAAATTCACATTGAGATGAGCCCGCTTCATGTGTCTTATTCTGTAAAGCATGGCACGGTGTTAGCAATGTCTAGCATTGCTAACACCGTGCCAGAGTATCACATTTGAGTGTTTCCAGAGTATCACATTTGGAGCAGTTACCTGTTGAACACTGTCAGGATTCTTGTACCAGAGTCTCAAAATTGGAGCGCATTCTTAATAGATTATTTGGGTTCACACATTAAATTTAAATAACAACTTTATATCATTTACCCATTTTTCCTGCCGTGTTGAACTAGACTATTGCTAACCTTGCAGGCATAAAGTATTAAGTGCATTGTACTGTTTTATACTTGTATGACTTTTTATTGCATTTACTCAATGTTCCCGGATGATGATATGTTCGTGTCATATACAATTTAAAGCCCTTATCGAAATGTTTTGAAAAAATTGTAACTTGCAAAATAATTATCTTGAATATCTTTGCCCATCAATTTTAATACATTGTTTGAGTGCATTTTGGCACAATATTGATGTAATTTGTTGGGTTATTTTTTTCAATATGCGTATCTTAAATATAGCTGAATGAGGGAAGATAAAGAAATACATAAGAAACACTCTGAAAACCACTTTAACTTTGGACCCCCCCCAAACCCAGGTCATTTATGGGTACATCAACACGACCACATAACCGTCGTTCCGATTCAAAATCGCAGTCCAAAATCCTTTTTTTTATTTCGTGACAAAATATTGAAAAATCACTTTCCACACCATTTAACGCTCCCATAGCATCTGTACTGCTCGGACACAGCGCCGCCGATTCTGTATGGGCATCGCTAATATTGGCCGGCTATTCTTAGACATGCGCTACGTCATGGGACTCCCCAGCAGCCAAACGCTGTGTTAAAGGCTCTGCGATTGGCTTGAACAAGGAATGAAAAAAAAAAAAAGGTTTCGCGATACCCTGCATATCATCAAATCGACGAATCAGGTGGGCGATCTGATATTAGAAACGGGTTCCACACAAAAAAGACCCCCTTAGCCCACTAGTTTTTGAGTGCCTGGAGTGTGCCATGACTTGACAGCAGCAATCGATAATTGAGCCAGCTGATAAGGTAAGGAAAATGCTTGTATGCTTTTCGTCTTTTTTTTTTCAAAAACAAACCTATATTATAAACTAGTCACCTAACTAGACAATTTAGTTAGGAATATTTTGGTGCGTAAATCGTTACAATAGGCCAAGTATTTCGCGCAATCTCCAGTGTACAATGCACAAAAATCCGAATCAACTCTATCTCACACTGTGTGTACGTGGAGTTTCCCACGCTCAGCCGATTGATATGATGTTGTTGGTAACTCCCTAGCGCAGTGAAGATTTGCCAAGGTCGCGGTGGCTCAAATTACTTTCTGACCGTGATTCGAAATGGTCGGCGCTGTGTGCCAAGACGACACGCAAATGGGGTGTTTCCCGAAGGACTTTTACATAATTGTTTCATAATAGGAGAACATAAATACATTATATTGCTGAAGTAGTATCTGGGAGCGAAGTTGACCGACAGCTTACTTATCGGCAGCATCTCGAGTCAGTATGTGCAACAAGTATCTTCGAGGAATAACCTCCTTTGCCACCTTGCTGGATCTTCGTGGGATGCTAGCCCATTCACTCTACGCACCACCGCCCTGGCTCTAGCCTACAGGGCTGTTGAATATGCCGCGCCAACATGGTCCAATATTCTCTTAATTCTTAGAGACAGAAATTAGTGACAAAACCTTAAATATTTAACTCCGTGTAAAAGGCTTACTTAAAATATGCCCCTTTTGATTTGAAAATAAACCTTTAAATGAGTTAAAAACTGTTTATAAAATCATTTAAAGATTTTGAATCTGAAGGACCTTTTTAAATTCTAAAATGTTTTGTCACTAATTTCAGTCACCTTAGACTTAAAAATAAATCTAAGGAATTAAGAGAGTAGATCTCGCACAAAGGAGCTGACAAAGTACTCAACAAGACCATGAGAACCATTACTGGCTGCATTCGCCCCACTCCATCTGAGTTCAGGCATTGTACCCGCAGTGCTTCGGAGAGAACTTCACGCACATAAACTGGTGCATAAGGCCCTTTTGGACAACAAGCATCTGTTGCATAACTGTTAAAAGAATCACACCAGCTCGGCAGACAGAGACTGCGCTCACGTCGACCCTTCTGTCTCCACGCTGCTAAACCCTCCAGCTCCCCATTCAACATCTTACAGACATGGAACACTGCCTAACTGGATACTCCAAGACGAGACCGATTCACTATCACTCTTATGACAGCTAGAACTCCAACCTGGCAATCAACAATAGTTGAACAGGATTC
Organism: Ophioderma brevispina; assembly: GCA_023653785.1. Classification (NCBI taxonomy): domain Eukaryota; kingdom Metazoa; phylum Echinodermata; class Ophiuroidea; order Amphilepidida; family Ophiodermatidae; genus Ophioderma; species Ophioderma brevispina. The sequence continues at coordinate 69,876 of JAMKCH010032762.1, forward strand.
GCACAGAAGTTGGTCGTTTCAACAGCAACACATACCGATGAGGCTGCGATCATTTACAGCCTGCCAATGTGGCTCTCCATCACAGACTGCGGATCACATCTCTATGAGTGCCACAGCTTTCGACTACCGGTGGATATAGACATCTCATACGCAAGAAGAAGAATCGATTGATTGATTTCTTTTCTGGTTAACGATAACATCAATTACACGCCTAATTGCTTATGCACATGAACAGATCAATCACCTCTCAATAGTCCTGGAGCTGGCCGCACTTTGACATAAGGCGATAAAAAACTTACTCGAGTGCTGTTTAATCGTTACCCTAAAAGATTTATAGAGTGACGATTTAGCCTTAATGACTCTTTCAGATACATGATGAGTTTATACATAATGAGTTAGTACCATTTATCAGGCACTACTGTCCAAAGTTTCCTTCTAGATGAAAATCTTCATTAAGCTCTCGAGAAAGTAATGAATTATTTGCGTTAATGTGTTATTTTAGAGTTTCTGAAGAATGTATGTGGGTATAAATTGGATGTGAAATGACATTGGATAAATATATATATAGCGCCAACCTATCTTTTTAATTAAATACACTGCCAGTGATTGATTCGAAAGGTTTTCACCACTACTTCATTTATACGGAGTGTCTATATGGAATTACATGGCACACTTGAGCATGTTTCTTCACATTTAAACTACCACAGAGGCAATACAATAATATCACACCAAAATATAAGCTGAAATCATCAAATAGCTTGTGAGCAGAAAAATATTTAGTTACATCAAACTTGCAGCATATCAGGCCGCCCAGCACAAAATACTCTAGTCGCTGTTTGAAAGTGAAGGATAAGAATATGGAATTCTCATTAGGTATATTTTGCAACAATGTTCAAAGATAAGAACTTCCATTCAATTACGCTTGACGTCAAGTGTCCGTACGGATAGTATGACTTAATCCGATTTTTCCTTATTAGATGGCTTTTTGTCTTGTAAAAAAACTTGTAAACAGTTCGGATACGTAACTGGTTATAACATTCAAATGCATGAATTTTGGTTTTTTTTTTTGCGATTTTCTGATTTAGGAAATTATTAATTGTGCCCTTAACAGGCATATTATAACTTTGTCAAAACTACCTGCAACGAGACAGGCTCACTGCACCATTTGTTCAGATGCTCTTATTCTGCCATGTATCGAATTACTCATGAATAATAAAATGCTCTTACGTGCATTTTATTGCGTGTTCCGCATTTCAGAAAAAAACATTTAATTACAAAAAACGGCATTTAACAAAATAATTAAATTCATTAGCAACTACCGCTTGATCTATAGGCTTCGCGGTAGTGATATTATTGCATTAGTTCCCCGATAAAACTACTGCTATGTAGGTCGATCGTGGACACAACACAATATAGGGAATCTGATTTTAGATCAAGTTGAGTGAACTATAGATTCCTAATTGCCTTTTGGGTATTATTTAATTATCCTAAAAGAATGTCAAATTATAACCCCGAAAATGCCTCTCTGGCATATCAATTTCTATAAACTAATTTCACAAATTTAAATCATTGATTATATTTCAATACTTTGGTGTTGCCAATGATTTCAAATAGACCAAATCAATTATGAATACGTTAACTGACAGGATCTATTCCTATTATTTTAGAGGGATAACGGGTTGTTCGCACGACCTCTGTGGAACACTCGATCTCTCGTCTTACTTTCCACTTAAAAATCATGGCATCGCGTATCGTCAGTGGCGTAGTAAAGACCGAACATTATAATAATGGCAACGCTATTGTTTAATTAAGCTCAACCGTTCCATAAATGAATTGGGAACCCAGGAGCCAGAAATCTAGAAAACGGCGCCTGGCCCCTAATTTTTTAAGGGATCCGGGAGCCGTTTTGTTAGCACCGGGAGTTATTTAACAAATATTAATTAGCAAGTGCAATGGGGAAAGTCTAAAAAATAAAGTCCAAAGTCGAACAGATAAGTTTCGCGGCTGTAACAGTTCCAGCCCAAGAGAATGGATTTCATGCTTAAATAGTAATCTAAATCTCCCTGCTAAAAACGATAACTTACATACAAAGTATGTGTTACGAAGTTCCCAATATGTGCAAATTTCGGGAGCTGGATAAAATGACCGACCAAGCTATCAAGTTCACTTCCCTGTTTAAAAGCCTTTCGAGATATGAGTTCACACACAGTATTTTAATTTCAAGGATTATACTTCTCGTGTTTAGATTATCTATTGTTTTTCATCGTGCATTTGATTTTTCACGACTGCACTGGGCCCTCTGTCATATAATGCACGAGTCATCAATAATGCACGGGTCATCAGATATGCACGCGGGTCCCCACAAGTCACAACTCCTTTTAGCTACTAGAAAATACCGTGAATCATTTGATATCGACTTACCTGCTCAATATCCAGGAGTGAATGGTTTTGGGGTTTATAATATTATAATAGGGCTTTTTTGATATTATAGTGTATCGGTGCGCCATGGCTCGAGCGCATAGCTCTGTAGCTGGCGCGATGTTCAAGGGTATTATGTTTGATAGAGATTACTTTTGCAGGGAAGTTTCTGGAGTTTTTGAGTTATGCACAGGTAATTTAACAGAAGCATGATTGCTGTGAACTTCATATGTTTTTCTTAATTATCATGATATTACTAAGATCTTTTGAACAATGGGTTAAGAGATGATTTTTTAATGTCCTGGGACAGAGACTGCCAGAGTAAATGCATGTGCAGTTTCACAAATTACCGTTTGGAATCCCCAATGCCCAAATCGAGCAGATCGTGTCCTACCCTCCCTGTACAAACCACATGTATAGTCTTACATCTTATCGATTAAGCTGTGACAACAGAGATACAGATGCTTGCTGCTTTGCCGTATTGAGTTATAAACGGTAACGAGATAAATATTTGGGTCACGTGTCAGGTAACCAGTTCACGTGTCAGGTATCAGGTTTCAGTTTGCTCTTCGGGGTCGACCGATATATATAAAAATCCTACTAGAGTTAAAATCAAGGTCTTTACATGACCCTCTGCCCCAAGTGCTATTATTTTTTTCCAAAAGACACCGTGTAAGTTACATGTATGTCTAAACAGTACAGAAGTTACCTTTTCCCTACTGATTCAAAACCGACGTACGATGACGATAATCGTTGTTTTTTCCAATGTAGGGATACGTACGTCATTTTTACCTGAATGGTCCCCCGAAGCAAATAATAAACCAATCAATCCCGTGACGTCATCAAATCTTTATTTTTTCCAAAAATTGGCTGTTATTCCCATATAAAATTCCTTTTTTAATATTCCACTCTGTATATTTTCTTTAATAATTAATATTCAATTGTCCCCGCATGAAATGTTGAAAAAGATGGTCCATGAGTCTACAAACTGAAAACATAAGGTCAGCGGCTAAATACCCTTACCGTGGCTGAATGAGCAGACGGATCCCCCGTGTTAGTTGTAGCAGGCTTTCACAACTTTGCACGCGGCTGCGGGGTTATGCGTCAAGTACATGCCTGCATCGTATATATAACCTCTACGAACTTAGTATTACAATCTATGGTGTCAGTCTAACTTAAATTATTGTTGTTTGAAAAAAATATTGGTTTCTCGTTTAAAAGTATTAGTTGAATTCACATGCTCCGAACATCAATAATGTGATTTTGTACTGTTTCTTTCCAAACGCGTAATCTAATTAACGAGAACAACTTTTTTTGTACTTCCTCAAAGGACGATAACGTTTGACATTAAATATGATCTTAAATATAAAATCCTTATGTTATATTTGTCAAATTAGAAGCCTTTCAGAAAGTTTATCTGCTATACTGAACTTCCCAACCTACCATCTGACTCAGCGCGAGAATTTGATGGGCGCACCAGAAACCGCACGCGCTGGCTTAAAGCGACGGCTTTTTACACTCGCGCACATAGATGGCATACATTGACGCGTGCGTACAAGCTGCTTCAATGTTATGACAACACTGCACAGAGTTAGAATGGACTATATCATGTTGCTATTATACAATGTAGGCCCAGAGAATTAAGTGTACTTCAAGAAACCAAAATTCACAAAACAATCGTTTTTCAATGCAGAAACCATTCATGTTTTGTACATCATCTCTGCGTTGGTCTTAACAATCTAATACAGTTGGTCCTTGGGAATTGGTAGAAGAAAAGTCATAATCATTTATATCAAATCGTGTCACTGATGGGTTTGTTTTTGAAAGTAAGGGCAATGCGAAGTCTATTCTTTCTTTCACTTTCTGACGCTTTCATCACTTAATGGGTTGTTTTAAACTGCCAGGGAGGTCGGAGAAAGATTAGTGAGTTTTCTCGCACTTCCAGATCTTTTCAAACATACTAATCAACAATGAATTGCGTCTTTTTGGCACTATTTATAGAATATAACTTTGGACATGTTGGAGTAATATAATGTTTTTTTTATTTTATTTAATAACTACCTGCAATTTAGATAAATTACGTTAATTATTAAGGTTAATGTAATTATTTGATACTATTGTTTTTCTCAAGTATATGACGGATAAGGCCCGCCTCGTGCATTCGACATGATAATTGCACTTGACCTAGGGTCAGTGCAGGCAGCACTAGAGCCTCCGCTCTCGTGCTGCCTGCACTGACCCATACGGTCGCGTGCGATTTACCTTTCGAATTCACTAGCTAGGTCCTTATCCTTGATCACCATGTGCTATCGCCTGCTATCGGGCCAAAGTTGTGTAATGTCGCCTTTTAATAGTGGTAAATGTGCACTGAAAGAACAATTTAATGTTGTGTAATTTATTTCAAAATCCAATTCGGATACCTATTCAAATGAAAGTATTCAATACTTTAATTCAGGAATTGGAGTACACCAAAGTAACCGGGCGCACTTTGGCTTTCAAACAGCCGGCGTCCGGGTGCCGATTTTTCTTGTCTTAAACCGGCTCCAAAAACTTGGGAACCACTGGGTAAAAATCGCCCGGTCGCCGGCTAAGGAAAGGCTTTATTAAGCTAATCAGTATCTGGGTTAATTGTAAGTAACCGGGAGCGTTGCTTATCGTATATATAATATTTATTGAATTAGACTAATAAGAATTAATATATTACCCCAGATGCTGCTCGTCTTAATTTTGATAATAAACCTTTTACTGAGTGCAATGGTTGGAGTTTTCCCCATTAGTAAACGGATGCCAATAACAGTGAAATAATGAGTGAGGGTCAATGTTTTTTTAAAAAAAAATTTTGCGGTAAAGCATAAGACCGAACCTTGTACACTAACGTCCTTCTTATAGTAAGGTGGTGATATTATTCTCAGAGGTGTATCACTGATGCACAGTTGTTCGTATTTTCCGGAAAAAGGGTGGACACATGGGATGTTTGTCCACAGATCCAGAAGAAAAGAAAAATACATATCACACGTCCTCCTCCGTCAGCCCCGCATAGATTTCTTAATATGAAGCTATAAATGATTTTTGTTTGGAGGAATTTGCAAAGGGGCATATTTTTCAATGAACTAATTCGTGTAGTGGCATAAATTCCGTTTTGCAGGCAGCCTTAAATATATTTATCACACTGCCCATTATCATATGTATAATTTTTTTTTCTTACTTTATATTAATTATTTTTTCACGACCTTCCCGTGTATTTTTTACTTCTGTTACCAAAAAATGGTCTTGGAATATAATTGATTCAAAAGATTCAAGGTTCTGGCATTTAGCGATTTCTCGATCTCTAGTCTTCTTTCCACTTAAAATAATGGCATCCCGCTGTATCGTCGGGCGTAGTAAAGACACGACTACATCTATAATAATGCATCGCTATTGTTTAATTAAGCTAAGCAATATCCTGGGTTAATTTGGTAATTAACCGGGAGGTTGCTCTCGTAAATTAGAGGATATTTATGAATTAGACTAATAGAATGCATAATTACCCCAGATGCTGCTCGTCTTAATTTTGATAATAAACTTTACTGGAGTGCAATGGTTGGAGTTTCCCATGATCAAACGGATGCCAAATAACAGTGATGATTAGTGAGGTCGATGTTTATTTATTTTTGCGGTATAAAAGCTATAAGACCTACCTTGTACACACCTAACGTCATTCTTGGATGTAGGTGGTGAGAATTATCTCAGGTTGTATCTACGGATGCACAGTGTTTTCGTATTTTTCCCGGAACAGGTGGACCACAATGGGATGGTTTGTCCACAGATCCAGAAGAAATAAAATACATATCATCACGTCCCAGCCCCGATAGATCGTAATTAGGAAGCTAAAAAAATATATATTGATGTTTTGTTTGGAGGAAACTTTGCAAAGGGGGCATATTTTTTCAATGAACTATTCGTGGTAGTGGCATGAATTCCGTTTCCAGCAGCCTTAATAGATTTATCACACTGCCCATATCCATATTGTATTAATTTTTTTTCTTACTTTAAGATTATTATTATTTTTTCACGACCATTTCTCCGGGTATTTTTACTTCTGTTACACAAAATAATGGTCTTGGCAGTATCAATTGTTCAAAGATTCACGGTTCTGGCATGTAGCGATTTCCTCGTCTCTGCTTATTTTCCACTTAAAATAATGGCAATCGCGTATCGTCAGTGGCGTAGTAAAAGACACGACTACGTCTATCTAATCATCGCTATTGTTTACTTAAGCTAAGAAATATCTGGGTTAATTGGTCTTACCGGGGTTGCTTATCGTAATTAGAGGATATTTATATTGCTTAGACTCAATAAGAATAATAATTACCCCAGATGCTGCTCGTCTTAATTTTTGATAATAACCTTTAACTGAATGCCTGGTTTGGAGTTTTTCCCATGATCCAATCAAAAACGGATGCCAAATAACAGTGATGATGAGTGAGGTCATGTTTATTTCTTTGCGGTATAAAAGCTATAAGACCTACTGTACACGAACGCATTCTTGAGGTAAGGTGTGGTGACATTATTCTCAAGGTGTATCTTACGGAATGCCAGTGTTCGTATTTTCCGGAATAAGGGGGGACACATGGCTGTGTTGTCCCACAGACCAAAGAAGAAAAATACAACTCAGCACGTCCCCTCAGCCCCGCATAGATTCTTAAAGACACACAGTGATTTGAAAAATATTTGAAATTGCAGTAATAAGCTTTAAAAGTGAAGGATAGTTGTGGTAGACTTCCCATAAGTTACCTTTTCCAGCTGTAGAGTTACATAACGGAAGAAAACGGCAGTGTTCCCAGAACGATGCTCCATTCAATTACGTGTTGTACGTAGTAAGTGTCCGTTCGGACATATGACTAAATCTCTGATCTCTGTCCTTATATGTGTTGCTTCGGTCTCATCATATTGCAGGTATCGGATACCTTAACTTGTTACATACATGCAAAACTCTGATTTTTGATGATTTTTTTTTGATTTGCCTGATTTAGCCAAATCGCTGATCGTGGCTTTAATATGAACTTAATATTGATTTTTGTTTTAAGAATTTTGCAAAGGGTGTATATCTTCAGTGAACTATTCTAGATGCTTCCGTTTCAGACAACCTTAAAGAGGCATGGAGGACATTTCCAAAAGCCCCCCATTTTTTTTTCGAACGCGGTTTTTTTAGCATATTTTATATGTTTACCAATGTATTAGATCACACTGACCGAATAAGCCGATACTCCTGTCGTGCATGACAGAATTCAAAACATGGTTTTCCTTTGGGGAAGATTACGATAGCAGGCAATTGCAAGTTCAAAACAAGGTCTGCTTGTTTGCTCATAGACCTTCCAAACGTTCGACACCAGGGTGAAGTAAAAAAAAAAACTTGACCCGATTGTGTCCGCCATTTTGAGTTTTTAAATAAATAATATATAAAATTGTTTTTATGTTTTTTCTTTATTTCATTATCTTTAATTGCTGTACAAGATAATTCCAATCGGTTAAAGTATAGGCTGAGCTACAGGCTTTTGAATCACGTCTTCCGGTTTTCACCCGACCACGGATTCCCCCATTTGAATGAACGGCGCCCGACTAGGCAAATGGTGATTCCGTGGACAGTGGCAGAAAACCGATTGCTGGACGCATAACCCCCCGCAGCTGCGTTCAAGTGGCTGTAAGCCTGCTACAAACAACACTGTTATCCGATCTTGCTCATTCAGTCCACGTAATGGTATTTAGCCGGCTGACTTCGTTTTCAGTTTTTGTAGACTTATGGACCATCTTTTTCACATTCATGCGGGGACATTGAAATATTAATTATTAAAGAACAATATACAGCATGTTGAATCTTAAAACGGAATTTTTAATTATGGGAATAACAGCCAATTTTTGGAAAAAATAAAGAATTTGATGACGTCACGGGGCATTGATTGGTTTTATTATTTTGGCTCGGGGGACCATTCAGGTAAAATGACGTACGTATCCCTACATTGGAAAAAAACCAACCGATTAATCGTCATCGTACGTCTTTTTTTGACTCTGTGGGAAAGGCAAATTTTTGTACTGTTTAGACATAATATAACGTGTCGTTTTGGAAAAAAATAATAGCACTTTTGGGCAGAGGGTCATATGTACAGCCCTTGATTTTTTTTAACATAGTCGATTTATATATATCGGTCGCCCCCGAATTGAGCACATCTGATCTCTGATACCTGACACGTGACCTGTACCTGACACGTGAACCAAACTATTCATCTCGGTACCGTTTATAACACAATCGCAAAGCGCAAGGCAGTCTGTAGCACTCTGTTGTCACAAGCGGGAATCGATCAAGATGTAGACTATAACATGTGGTTCTGTACAGGGAGGGTAGCCAAACGATCGTCTCGATTTGGGCATTGGGATTTCCAAACGGTAATTTGTGAAACTGCTACATGCCTTTACTATGGCAGTCTCGCGGTCCCAGTGACATTAAAAAATCATCTCTTAAACCTTGTTCAAAGATCTTAGTAATATCATGATAAAGTAAGAAAAAAATATGAATTCAACATCAATCATGGCTTCTGTTAAATTACCTGTGCATAACTCCAAACTCCAGAAACTTCCCCTCCAAAAGTAATCTCTATCAAACATAATACCTTGAACATACGCGCCATGCATGGCTACAGAGCTATTGCGCTCTGTAGCCATGCGCACCGATACACTCTAATATAAACAGCCCTATTTATAATTATTATACAACCCCAAAACCATTGCACTCCTGGAATTCAAACCACTGTAACTCGGTCTATACCTAACCGATGTGAAGGATCTTTGCCGCAAATTAAGATAAGAACTAAGCTTTCAGATGATATCACATATGTTTAGATTATGTTACTTGAAATTCAAATGGCGGACAAAATCAGGTCAGTTTTTTGATCTCACCCTGTATAGTTAGGTGGTCTATATCCGATTTAGTCACTGTGTAATTTGAAAGAAATCCGTATCATACATAAAAAAATCTACTCCTGTCCATTCAACTTACTATTTTTCTTAAGTTATTATTTTTTTTCATGACCAATTCCGGTATTTTGTTTCTGTAATACACAAAAGTAATGGTCTTTGAATATAATTGATTCAAAAGATTCAAGTTCTGGCATTTACGATTTTGAATATGGTATTGGTAGTATTAGAAGAGAACTGATAACTCTGTAAAAATGTAACTTGATTTTTTGTTTGTTTTGTTTTTTTTTTTGTTTTGTATTTTTTGATTTGTGTTCCAGTATAAGACCTCTGTAATAACGCAAGTGACGAACTTTAAAAGGAATGTACTATTACAACACCAAATATTGTTGCTTTACAAAAATGTCCTCCTTTTTTCGATTGACCCATGAACAAAATAAACACAAAATACAAGCATAACCTCCCGCCCAAGCATCTACTCCGGTTTTATATCTACGATTTAAAAATCCACCGACATTTCTACTCCTTTTTATTTCCGCTTTCTTTTCCGCTTCTTCCTCCCGCGTGCCAGGTATCACATGGTCATTTAATAATTTTAATCATTTAACCGTATCCCTTTTGAGTTATTTTTAATATGCGCAGACTCATGGGGAGACAAATGCGACCACTAAGAACAAATAGGTTATACTCTGTGTCACTACTATTCGCTTGGGATTGACAAAATACAAGCATATCTCCAACATGGCCGCCAGATAGATTGCGACCCCGGGGGAACATTGAAGTTACGGGCTCCCTTCCCTTTTTTATACTTTTTATACGGGCCCCGAAGACCAGTTTCAATCAACTTTATGGGTCCTGTATTTTTTTTTGTATGGGCCCTAGGAACTCCCAGAGATGTTCCATTGTCCGTTGTGCTGTTCCACAACCACGGGAAGTGTCCTGATCTGCTTGCAGATAGCCAGCCCCACTTCTGCAAGGAAACCTTAGATCGGCCAACCAAGTGTTTTTTTTCTACTACACACGACCACCCTGATTTTTTCGTAATTAAGCGCCAACATCATCTGTTTGCTATTAGTGTGTAGCTACAATTTCTGTCCTTTTTCAAAATCAAGTACAACATGTCGAGTTTTAACAATATGACGTCCAATATTGACGTCATAACGGAGAGCTTATTTTTACGCAAATTTGTAAGCAAATCGCCAAAATCATGGGGTTTTTCGACTGTTTTGCCATTCATGCAATCACATGGTATTTATTTGGCAATGATATGTGTGCCAAGTAAGCATACCATGTATTACTCTAAATAATAAAGAAAAAAATGCAAATGCGTCATTATTTGCATCACAGTCCATTTGACCCCCCCAAGGTGGTACCTCTTTTTTTTTCGCTAAAATGACCGTAAAAAAAAAAGCAAGGATGAACTTACATTACATAAAAAACCTAAAATCAAATTCGTTTGCGTTTTGTTCGACAGAGAATCATCCGTGGGGGGGGGGGGGGTGGGCGTAACCCCTTGGTCGGACGACGGTTAAGGACTCGTGGATGGAAGGTCCAGGAATACATTTTTAACACTTCAGTGCCCCAGGGTGGGGTGTCCATAGTACACAACATTTGATTTTTTGCAATTGCTCTGTTACGCAATCCAATTTTTCGAGGATTTTTTTTGCTAATTGTCCACTGATTTATGAATACGCTCTTCCTGATACAACAACAAAATAAATCCCCGCCGACGGCTTCATTAGAATAATTAGGTGGGTCCCTAGGAACCCCCTTCGGGCACTAACGGAAGTGAAAACAGCAGAATATTTACAATTAAAAAAAATAAGTAATTAAATCTTGGGATTTATTTGCTTAGATATGTACCTGAGGAGGCAATTATTAGTAATAACATACTTAAATCAATAACCTTTTATATGCTGAGAGCATTATTTTAATTTTGTCATGACCGTGCTCTTACCTGTGTAATCTATGTGAAAAACAAGTGAAGTGGAAGTTTCTGAGAAATACAAGATGTTATCAATTTGCATATTTTGCAATATTATTTTATTTGGTTTTCTAGAGTAATCTATGAATTATTTTGGTTCAACCTTGATATTGGAGTTGCTGAGGATGGAAAATGTGCGACCCACTCCTTTTCGGGGGGCGGAGAAGTGACAATTGCAATTGGCCATAGGCTAGGGGTCAAAGTGTCGGATTTGCATTATAGTGTGGGTATGTGGTTTTTACGTCTACCATTTACTTGTGTTAGGTCATATCAAACTCCCATGGGAAGTAGTTATTTGCGTTTGGTTCACTAGAACCCCCCCCCCCCGGGGCAATAACGGAAGTTTTTTAGCTTTGGCACTTTAAGTGTTAACACCAAACAGGAGGGTAAATCAAATCTAGACTCTAGCGGCCGTTGTTTAATTTTTGCAAACTTGTTGGGGCTAAGATTATCCAAGGCGCACTTCGAAATTCCCTCCAAGCAACAGCTCTCACCTTTTCGTACAACGCAGTCAAAATCAGGCTAACAATAAACAACGGCCTACTTTATACTGGTGCAAGAGACTGACCTCTTTACGTTCCTAAAGGCCCCGCCAAAACCACTATTTATTTTCATCAAGGAGGGGACGGATACTGTACTTTGACTTCGAACCGGCAAAACTACATTGACCAAAAGTGAATGGCCCTGGTTGGAGCATCATTTTACGGCTCTAGTTTGGACCGATTTTGCAATGTTATATCACCGATTTTTTTGACAAGACTTGCATCACAGTGTAGGTAAAGATAAGTCACTAACAGTACGTATAAGCATGTAAGGCTGGTCATGCTGTCCATGCCCCTACTTAGGGCCACCTAAACAGGCCAGCGGTTTAGATGTTAATCATTAATCTCAACTTTTTAGGTACGATTACTGATAACACCTAACTGCTGGCCTACAATGCCTAGGGCTAGAGCCTAGGGCCTAAGCTAGGCTGGCCTAGGCAGATCCTAGGCTAGCTAAACAGTTTGGTTACATATGCAGATATGACTCTATTTTTGTCCATAAACTGGCATTGCTCATGGTCAATGACACAACATTACATGCCATCATTCAGATCAATGATATTTTTTTTAACTAACTATATGTTTTCGAGGACCAATCCAAAAGGAGAATGAAGGTGACGGAGAGCTAGGCCTCGGCCAACATAGAAAATGCCCCACAGATCTTTGCACGATCTCAATTTGGAAGTAGAAGACACACGTACTTTTGGACACTTGAGACAAGTTTTTTCTGACTATAGGCCTGGGGCTTTACGAATTTTTTGTATCATGAAATGACCCTTAATTATTGCCACACAGTTAAGTCAGCCTCATGACCAGTGACTGGACATTGATCTTGGAGTTGTGGAGGTTCGGTGTTACTCACTAGTGTAAATATTCTTTGCAAGTTGCATGCAATGTTCCTGTGTTAACGACACAGATAAATGTATTGTAGCCTAGGCTTATATAGTCCAACTCATCTAGGATAGGCCTTAGCAAAGCACCGAATAGCCTGCCTTTCTATTCTACACTTTGTCGATTACCCCCAAATACGGGTGGAAATTAGTCGGTTAATCGTTTGTCGTCGAGCCAACGATAATCTGAGAATTTGACAGTAAAGATCATCACAGCTATGCCAAAATATACCACGCGTTTCTTGCGTTGTTGTGTGCCAACATTATTCCATATCGTCGCCCACAATCACATACTGTCTTATCTGACGAAATGCCGTTTTCGAGAATCGCCATTTACAAAAATTCTACCGGAGATTTCATGTGTTGTACTATGGAATAAAGATTACGATTTACTTTTTAATTTTGGCATTATGAGAAAACATTCTAAGTTTAATTTTAACCTTGCTGCGTTTTGAAAGTGCAATTGTATCCTGATATAAAGCTACAAAGTCCATAGTCTGTATGTGAAACGCGAAAAAGTCGTATTTTCACATATGACGCTAATTTCACCGTTATATTTCAATGCGTTCAGATAGATCTCTATGTGAACCACGACATGATCACGTACGAGGCAGATAAGACGCACATAGATCTGTATGTGAAAAACGTAAACAGCTTGTTTTACGAACAACGTTAATTATACGCCTATTGAAATTACGTGTAAATGAAACATAAGACAGTATGTGAAATCGCGAAATGCAGTTTTGAGCTTAATGATCAAAATTTTAATTAATATCTCACTAATTATGTCACTTTCAAGATTGTAACTTTGTGCATGTATAGAAGATAACATTATAAGTACATATGTAAAATATCTCAAAAATGTCAGATAAGACAGTTGTGATGTGGGCGACGATATCAGTTCGCACTGTTAGTGTGTATATGAGGCTCCCTATTCTATGATTGGGGCCGTGCCATCCCAATTATAACTCACGACACTCGCGTATACTGCAGCAGCAGTCAGACAGAGATACAGAAAAGAGGAGTCAAGAGACAAAACCATACACTTCCAAAAACAAAAATCATATAAACACAACCCCGTTAAAAAATTTACCGGCGAAGGACTGCTGCTGTAAAGTCTTTGTAGGCCTAACATATTATCAAATTTGACTTCCACCCGGCCTCTGAACTGTGACATTCGATGACAACACTTTTGCTGAGTCAGGAAAGTGCTCTCGCAATGATCTATTACGTTTAATCCGGACTTGGTATTGGTATTATTCCCGGGGTTATTATCACGAGGGAACATTTCAAATGTTGATTTCTCTAAAACGGCTCATGGACCCCTTGGGTAGGTGAAAATCTTATAAAAGTGCTCTTCTTTCTTTTTTATGTATTTCAAATCACGTTGTTTATTGAGTTGTTATCTTAACCCAGTCAACATCAATTGAAATAGCTTGACATACTATCTTCATCCCCTACAAAATAATCATAAAATCCTCTGTCTTGGCCTATACGTTCAAATCTGATGTTTACCTAAATCTAGTACATGAATGCCTCTTAATTGTTAACTGGTGCAACCATCATTCATCTTCTTCGGAGATGGTTTCGTATGTTCAATCTTTGTGTAATGCAGATTCATAATTAATAGTTGGAAAGAAACGGTGAATCTGCCTACGCGATATTTCGGGAATTGTGGGTATGTTAAGCCACACACTGAGAGTGCTAACCAGTGGCTGGTGACGGTGTCTTTACACTCATCGAAGGACCTGAATGGTCAGGTCCAGTTTTCCTTTGAGGGCCTGCTACTGGTATCCCTGTAACCAGTACTTACCTGTCCCAGGGCCCAGTTGTCGGCGGCTACACCGTCACCCCCATCAATTTCTGATGAGGAGGGTAGCTGGTTTCCTGGTAGAATGAAAAAGAGAATTTACCTACAAGAGCGTCAGCTCTGAGAGCTAATGGCGGCCAATCCAGCACATTCTGCCTTGCATGTTGGGCGTGGTTGCCCAACTGCTAAGGCCCACCGCCGAAAACTGTGGATGACGCAGGAAGGGCATCCGGTCCATTCAATCTTTTTCTCCAATAAATCCTCACACAGCAGTAATGGCTGAGTGAATGTGAGGTAATCCGGCCACCCTCGTTAACGGGGAACAAAACCGGCATTAAAACTTTGGTTATAACTAACGTAAAAACGAAGGAATCACACGGTAGAACGGAACCACCCAGTTGTTCATCTTGCTCAGGAGGTTTTTGTGCACAAGTGATCGATTTTATATAATAACAGTGATTTTTTTATGATTTTCAATCGATTATTGTTCATGATAATTTGAATATGTCCAAAGCCAATTACAAATTCATTAATTTTAGAATGAGTGTTGGAAAAAAGAGAAGTAAATGCTCCAACAACACCAACTCATGCCCTACTGGTCGTTTCTATAATTAAGGAAGAATTGCAAGTTTCAACGCTGAGCTGTCCTCACACGGGAAGAATCGAAAATATCATCATGCAAAGTCATATAAATTTCCGGTAAATATAATCAATTGGATCTTGCAGTCCTAAAGACACTGTGTCCAGCAATTCAAGACGACAGGATTGTGCCTCGACGACACTAATATTCCGTAGAACAATTATTCAAGTATTACCACCAATGTCTGTCTGTCGCAATGTTCACGTTTTAGGACCACCAACGGGAACCAATTTTGATTTTAAAAAAATTGAAGCTCTTTTGGCTTGGAAGAGTACAGCAGATAAATGCCTTTCATCACTGATCTGATAAGAGTACTGCACTGATCTCCCATACTGGAGATCCACAACTAAACATCTGCAAATTTTACTACTGCGACATTTGAACTGCAATATCCTTAATATAAAATATATAATATATATATATGATATATAGTATATATATATATATGATATATATCATACACACATATATACCTGTCTTGTTCTGTTAAGACACGACGTAGAGTCAATCATCCGTCTGAAGATCGATACCCTGTGATCGTATTGAGGGTATCCGTGAAACGCATGAGTACGGTTGCCTTCCAGAGGTCTATAACTTTGGTAAATTTATATATATATATATTATATATATATATATATATATGAATATATATATATACACCCATAATACATGTCTTCTGGTTAGAGACACGACTATGAGTCTATCATCCGTCTGAAGATTGGATACCCTGTGATCGTAAGTGATGGTATTCGTGAAACTCAGAGTAACGGTACCTTTCCAGAGGTCTATACTTTGTAATTTATATTATATATATTATCTATATAATATATATATATAGATATATATATAATATAGATATATATATAATACCTCAAAGAACAAAGATGGGAAACGGGCGTTTGTACATTTGACTGTCATACTTGATGCACGCTGATTGAAGACCAATTATAATTACAAATGAGTACAGAATTGCTTGAAGCGGGATTCGAACCGGCTACCTCTGGATTGCGAGACCAGTCCTCTACCAACTGAGCTATTCAGCCCTTAGGAGCATTAACCCTTACGTTGGGGTTATCCCTAGTAGCCAACCATCTTACTCGAATCAGCAAACAGTTATTTTTAATGTATGCCGGATCTTATGATTGCAAACCCATGAAATTTAGTATTTAACTCAAAGAACAGAAGATGGGAAAACGTCGTTTGTACATTTGACTGGATCATACTTGCTTTCACGCTGATTGAAGAACAATTATTAATTAAATGAGTACAAGAATTGGCCGAAGCGGGATTCGAACCGGCGACCTCTGGATTGCGAGACCAGTCCTCTACCAACTGAGCTATGCAGCCCTTACTGAGCTATTAAGCCCTTACGTTGGGGTTGATCCCTCGTAGCCAACATCTTTGACTCTAATCACAAACAGTATTTTTTTAATTTACTGCCGGATCATTATTGATGCAACCCATGAAATTGGTATTTAACTCAAGAACAAGAAGATGGGGAAACTGCGTTTGTACATTTGGACTGGATCATACTTGATGCACGCTGATTGAAGAACATTATAAATTAACATGATTAAATAAATTGGCTGAAGCGGGATTCGAACCGGCGCCTCTGGATTGCGAGACCAGTAATCTACCAACTGAGATATTCAGCCCTTCCTGAGTCTATTCCAAGCCCTTACGTTGGGCTGATCCTAGTCGCCAACATCTTGTTGTCCACATGGAATTCCATTCCAATATAGATATATATTGAATATATATATAGATATATAAGTATGTATCTATATAATATAATATGTAATTTATATAACTATAGATATATAGTATATATATAGTAATATATATATATATATATTATATATATCTATGTATACATATTTTTAAATACATGCAAAATTTAAAAAAAATGGACCCTGAGGGTGTCCGCCATTTTGAATTTTTAAATAATATATAGCTAACATATGTGAAATCTGCGGAAAGCTTATTTCATTGGCTTTATTTGCTGCAAAGATCATTCCCATCCGTTAGTCTAGGCATAGCTACAGTTGTTTCGAATCAAGATCTGCAGTTAATAAATACCTGATTTTCTTCTGGACCCTGATTTCCTTCACTGAATGCCGTTCATTTCAATGTGAACCAGTGGGACAAGCATAAAACCGACTACTTGATTCAAACGACTGTAGCTCGGCCTATACCCACCGATGTTAATGAACTTTGCTGTAAATTAAAGATAATACACCCAGCTTTTTAGATGATACCAAATATGTTAGATATATGATACTTAAAATGGCGGACACAATCAGGGTCAAGTTTTTTTTTTGACTCACCCTGTATATATAATATTGCAACATCATCGTGCATAAACATCGTATAATACAGACCACTTTGGATCACAACACAACAATGACATCATAGACATTGTATCATAAGAAAATTGATTTCTAAGCATAAACACCACACGGTAGGATCTCGATATAGCACCATGGGAATTCCGGTTTTTTCTTCCAGAGTAACAAGTACTTTCCTTCCCGTGAGGAACCTTTTTTTCAAGTAAAATAGAGAAATAGAATAATATTTTTAATCATAACATGAGGATATTAATAACATATTTTTTTTATCAAACAAACATGGTATTCCTAAAATCAGATACATCCGTAATGTATAACTTAACCATAAATTATTTAACCATACTGGTCTGAAACATTTTATATTAACTCTCTACAATGAACGGTCATGTGTGACCTGTCATCACGTCACCCATAGTTCTCGTTTAAAAAAGTGTCCACAATAGCGGTTTTTTTTCAATCATTTTGATTGTTATTAATAGCACTTTCTACAAACGTGGGTAAACGATATTTTTGGATTTTAACGATTTAAAACCCTCCATGACAGCGATTTAAATTTGGGTTATTGAAGCGCAAAATTATATTTCATTTGCAAATCCGCGACATGGTAAGAAAAAAAAAATGTGCATGCCAGATAGCAGATCTATTTCGATTAGTTAATACCCAGTGGTTATGATGGATTTTTAATCATAAGCCAGCAGAGTTACTGTAAAATTGTAGACCTATGGGAGTTATTGATAGCAGTAGCAGTAGCAGTGTGAAGTTTTATTAAGCCCCCAGTTATATAGCCCTGCAAAAGTTACTAATTAATAACCAGAGAGATGAGAGAAGGAAGGAGATGGTTCAACTGTTACTTCAAGAGATAAACTGTTCATCCGCCTATTCATCTTAATTGCCTTAAATCCGATCGATTGGATCAAAGACCCTGTGCTGCTTGCTGGAGAACATTACATCATCCTGTCATTAAATCCCCCCCAGAAAATATTCCCAATTACCAGTAGTCAACTGGTATTTGCACAGAGACTATGACAAGTACAGGGAAACGTACTCTTCTGCAATCACTTACAATCAAACTTTGACCCCAATTTTCAAAGCATTTTGGACACTTTGGAACACTTTTTTTGAACACAAGCAGGTATGGTTGGGTGAATTCAAAATGCATTTAGCTCATCATTCATCATTCACTATTTCATCACGGGAACTAACCGGATATGTTTCAATTAGGCTAAAATAACAACATCCTTTATTAACCTCAAACATTAAATCAAGGTTAGCTTCCCGAAAAAAGGGTTTGAGTTTGCTGTTTTCTTTAGTTTAAAAGTCACTGTTCCCTCAATTATTTCGCCAACGAATAAACTAAATAATTATTGGTCAGAACAACTGCGGAGTCCTTTACAGCAGAGATCATTTTGCTGAAAAGATAAACTGTTTTTAGTAGCAGTGTGTCAATTAATTCCTGTTGTGAAACTTTCCCGACTGGCCAGCCTTTGAATCCCCGGATAACAATACTTCAAAGGTCTCATCGAGCGGCCTTTGAAATTGTCCAAACAATGAGCCGGTGAATGAGAGTAACCTGTTTATATCGATTTCAAAATCGAGTCATCTCCCTTCGTTTCTCATCTTCTTCTGTTATAACCTAGTTCATCACTGTATTTTTACTCGAAATGGGTACTTTCTGGTACATGCCAAATGACTTGAGTAACCGACTCACACACTCGAGTTAATCACTATCCTCTTTTGATTTTCATTGAGAGATGCACTGTTCTTCGACCTTCAAATCTAAACTATATTATCCCACAACTCAATAATGGGTAGTGAAAAATTAATTAATTGCATATATGAAATTTATTGCAGATCGCATTGGTCATCTGAGTTGCATTGAGAGATAACGACATTTATTAATTGTTGAAAAAGTCAAATGATAGCTCCGCTCGTTTTAAAGACCTCATACGTGAATTTGACCTTTAAGAGCAAAACCTCACATGTAGTAAAAACGGTAACATGACTAAATATATGTAACATTTTTGGGAGATATAAATATATTTAGACAATTACTTACTCCGGATTTACTCTAGCAGGTTTGTCCATATATCTGCTTTCTAGCATTGAACACTCGCAACTTTTGGATTTTTTTCCAATGCGTTCACTGTGTCGTACAACGCAATAATACGCGTGTATTGATTTTACACAACGAGATTTTCCTACTGAATGAACGAGAAAGCCTACTTGCAATATTGATTGTGGTCCGCGTGTTCGTAAAAAAAAAAAAAAAAAAAATACAACAAAACACAACCACCTTTATTTGAAGGATAAATATATAAGATTGAAGAAAATGATGGTTGTGGTTGAAATATTTGGTGGCAGGGATGATTTCTATGCCGAAAAATGAAATTTGGGCTGCAAGTTAAGCGAAATTATTATTGTTTATATTTTTTAAGGTAAAATATTACAATCTTATTTTTATAGTATCCTTTTTGTTATTGATATAGGCTTTATACATTGCATAAAGGCTTCAGGTAATACTCGTTGTGGTGACATGTGATAAAAAGGATGCTTTTTTTAGGAAAAAAGGTGATTTTGGGGCTAAAATTCTATACCCTTTATATATTGAATAAAACAGAAATCTATAATATAAATGTCAGAGATTGATAGTATTACATGATGATTAAAATTTGTTTTGCTAAGAAATTAATAAATCTTGATATTCTTAAGTTTTTAGCCCAAAAACGTGATTTTTTTACCCAAAAAACACCCCTGCCACCAAAATTTTTGACCACAACCATAATTTTTTAAAATTATTTATTACTATCTTTCGAATAGAAGTGGTTGCGTTTTGTTGTACCGAGGGGAGGGGTTGTCGACAATTTTGCAGTCCAAACCGCTCCATTATTTACACAAAGAGATTTTCCTACTGAATGAACGAGAAAGCCTACTTGCAATATTGATTGTGGTCCAAGTGTTCGTGTCCCAGTACACTGCCATGCCCATTGAAAAATCCAAAAACTGCAACTTTTGGTTTTGGGGTTTGCGCCTTCGGGCGTTCCTCTAAGCCATTTCTGCCAACGCTTTGTTTACAAGCCAGGTATTAAATGAAGAGCAAGACCTAGACAATAAAATGTATAGTTCGAAAACTTTCAAAATGGTCTGACTTTGGCACAATACTGATCAAAAAACATGCCGAGATACTTTTTGTGCCAGGTGTATACATTTTTGCACTGTTGTATTGGAAATGGTTATAATAAAAAAACCTGTAAGTGGCTAAGCTTAACGCGTCGTATTGGTTTACTAAGAAAAGTCGGGATCCGACTTTTATTAGCCAACAAAAGAAGCATTTTCAAATGGCATCTTCAAGACCACTTTAAAATGTTTTAGTGGCGGTTTTTTTTTCCAAAGAATAGCAATATAATGTGTTCATATGACCACACTAGCATTTAGAGACAAAATGGGCATTTTCAATTTGAAAAAAAAAATGACTGATTGTAAATTTAACTCCGCCCTTGGTTGAAAATGTATCATATCGCTGATTGGCACAAAATAAGGAGGTATCTAAGATAATCGGACATTGACGTCATGCTGGCGAGTGCGATAAGCCTCTTAAGTAGTTATATCTGCTGTCCATCGGCTGAAAAACACCTGTTGCAATATATGCTATGAGAGAGAAAGTAGTTTGGTTCATAGTAATGTCTGTGCTCTACTCCATCTTGTTTGAGACGAGAGTAACACCCTGCAGTTAAGGAAATGAAGAACGCGCATTTCTGATGTTTTTCTTTCTGCAACAGATAAATAATATTGGTACTTAAAGGCACTATGAATGATTCCTCCGAAAGAGTCAAAATATTTTAAATTTGCAGGAATAGCTTAAAAGTGAACGTAGAATTCTCTTAATTGGTTTTTGTTTTGCTATTGAAACATTGTCAGAAAAGAACGAGAACGGCAGTGTTCGAAGGTATGAATTTCCAATTCATTACCGACGTGTTGTTTAAGTGTCCGAAGGGAGAGTAATGACTAAAATATCCGACTTTGTCTTTATTAGGTTGCTTTCAGTACGTCCTATCACTTGCAGGGTATGTTGGGGGTAGCAATACTCTTTACAGACACGCAAAAAATCAGATTTTTGATGATTTTTATTTCGATTTTCAGATTTAGCAAATCACTGGTAGTGCCTTTAAGGTAAGTATTTTTGTTAGGAAATGTGTTCAGAAAAAAGCCCATTTGGACTAATTCTTTAATCAAAACACGTGTTTAGCTTGGAGCTTAAATGGACATTTTGTGACCCACTGACACACGTGATATTGTTGTTTAGAGGCTTCTCCATGTCCAAAAGCTATCATTTCATTATTCAGCCATGAATTGCCCTTTCAAATGGAAAGTACTCGAATTAGAACATGCAATGTATGTTTGTTTGTTGTTTCAAACTGTAATTCCGACTTTACTTTGACAGACGTCATGTTATTATCATGGTCATTTTTGTTATTTTTTATTACTTTTATTTCTTTATATTTGGACCTTTGGTTAGTATGGCACGTAAAGGTCAATTGTTCAACATATTACACGTCGCTTGCAAATCCACCTTTACTCCGTGACAAATTGAGACAAATTGGACAAATTGGTTCAGATGTCATAACAAGAAAAGCAAAAATAAAAAGAGGGTGTGTGTAAATATTTGATATGTTTAGCCTCAAGTGTTACACAAGGGTTCTACATCTTATAGCTGTCTTAAAATGGAAAGCAGCAACACTGATAAAATACCGAGCTTTTTAATATAATTGAGTGTGTGTGTGTTGAATTACTTAAAGTCATTGACAGATGTAATATAAAACTTTCCAAGAGTAACATATTTCACATGAAATGCCAACATGCGGTTAAATTGTAGCGACCAACCATGCCAGAATTACATACTGGCGTTTCGTTCCTTCAAATTTGAGGCACAATAGATTTTTTAAACCAAACTCCCGAATTATCCTTAACGGGGTCCTCTGACGCAAATGACTTGTAACCAAATACAATAGAACTCAATAGCTGAAGATAGTGCAGATGATTTCGCTAAATCTAGCGGAACCACTTATTTTTTGATTTTAAAACTTAATTTATTATTGCTAATTATAGGACATGATAGGTTGTGTTTTGGATTAATAATTTATAGGTCTTTTGTAGTGTACAATTTTCACACTTTATATAATCTTTAAAAGCGGAATTTGGGGAAAAATACAATTTTTGTGCTTTGGCATTTGTAAAGTATATTACCGATAAAGTAAGTGCATGTTACAATACCGAAAAAGCAGATCATGGTAATTGTCAAACTGGTCATGGATTGGTTATTAATATGGGGTCATTCTGGGATCTATTAATACAATTTACTCTGTGAAGATATTTATTAAATGGAGATATTTGCATGGTATTCCCTCCCTCAGACGTTTGTTATGTTAATAAAAAATAACTTCCGAAAATGTTGTTTCCTAAAACTATGTCAACTAAACTCCATAATCTTTTCTAATTTATTCTTCTTCATTATTCAGATAAATTGCTTTCGGTAACTGCTTTAAAATCCGCCCGTCGCTGTTTTAAATTGGTCGAAAGTGCTACGTGGTGTTTAATAATACCTGTTAGACCTCCAGTCCCCACGGCATGAATGAATGAACTTATAAAAACCTTTGTTATTGGGCACGATGCATCGGAAGGTATGGAATTGTTTTTGTGTCATAATTTCTTCGACATTACTGCATATATAGATATATAAATGCAAACGGGTTAAATCCGTGTATCCTTATGTTGCCTATTATTAGAAGACAACGTTTTTTGATAAACGTATGAATGACTTCAAAGAAAACCATTAAGAGAGTGACATGATGGCCGCCACCTTAGCCAGAAACACCACGTCAGAAAAATTTGCCTTCTTTTGATGTGCCGATTGCCTAAATAAGCAAGTTTTTGGTGTTAAATATATGTTAATTAGCTATTAAGTAAAAATAGCTGTATGGTTTGTTAGTTCATTGACATTTTCCCGTTCGCCTTTTGGGCCAATTTTTTCGGTATTTTGAAAAACTATTATTTACCCATAATTTTAAGAGCCCCCATTTGCCTTAAGAAATCTTCCGTGTAAAGTGGTTTATGGTTCTATGGAATCCCTTGGTTACTACCAAGAGTGAAAAAGCCCGTGGTCACTTCACCCTCGTCTGTCTGGTCATTTCTCAGACAAAACACCAAAATGAAGTTGGTTGTCACCGTCCGGCGATTTTCCGTTAATAACTGAACATTGAAATCCAAAACTTGGTACCAGAGGAAAATCTAGAGTTTCTCTTTCCATTGATATCAAAGGAAGTACCAAAATTCCCATTTACGTCACTATGACGTCATGACAATATTGCATAGGGCGGAAAATTGATATTTTCACAATTTTAAGATGACTCAAAACAATTATTTTACGCTCTGAGTAAAAGTAGAGCCAAGACCCGCGTGAAAAAAACTAAATCAAATGTCTAGATATTCTCGGGTCGAACAACACTGGCAAAAATGGAGTGGTAACTAACACCATGGGTGTTAATTTTAAACCATCCGGAGTCAATACGGACCAACACCCCCTGTGTTAGATACACCATGTTAGTGTTTATATTAACACCAATTTTGGTGTTACAATGTTATGCTATGACACTGCTTGGTGTTTAATTTTACAACCACATATGGTTTTAATCATTTTTTAACACTGCGGTGCCAATAGACACTACTCGTGTAATTTAACACTCTCCTGGATTCAATACGGGACCACTCCCTCTGGTGTTAATTAACACCAACTTTGGTGTTAACATTTAGGTTGAACGTGTGATATTTTAGTAAAATGTTTGATTTTGTTATTTTGTGCTTCTATTATAACTGCTAACTGCGTTGCCTTTTCTACAAATCATAAACAGAACTCCAACATCCATAATTAAACTTATGCAGCACCATCGAGGGTTTTAAATCCAATTTCACCCAGAAAACAACACCAACATGCTTGACACCGACTTGGTGTTACAATTTAACACCCCATTTTTGCAGTGAAGGCGTGTTTTGTATTTCCCTCCCGAAAGGGGGGGGGGTGGTGATTGCCACTCCCTATCCATCACTTTGGATCACCCTTATCTTTTCCTATACCCCGGTAGTAGTGTTATTTTTTTATGGGGGCATGAAACGGAGCCTAAAATGTCAAGTGGGCAATTACTTAACTCATTTGACCCCGGAAATGGGGTTTTAGTAGGGCGAAAAGAATAGAAGATAGCGGGTAACCACCCCCCTCCTTCGGAAGACTAGGGTTAATTACTTTTAATTTTATACATTTAATTAGGTATAAGTATGACTTATCACACTTATATTTCAGATGAAACTGACATTGGAGTCAGTTCGACATGGTATCGCCAAACAGCCACAAATTCAACATAACCGGAAGGTAAAATATTACATTTTGTGGGTTTTCGAGGACAATTCACGTGTTGGGCGCGTTTTGGGCACCATCAGAATTTATACATTGTTACAAAAGGTACATTGGAACGTTCAAATAACACCGTTTTCTCAAGATCGGAAGTGATCGGAACCTTTTCATATATTTTCACAAGAATTTTTAACAATTACGGTCACAAAATCACCCCCAAATGAAGCTTATTTTCTACAATCGAAGCTCCACAAAGGAATAACGGGATTTTGGTGGGGTTTTCGGTATTTTCTGAAAAGAATCTCCTCTTTGGTTTCACAACTGCCAAAAGATGAACATTGAATGTACTATGCACTTCCAAAACCCTACAGTCAGGCTCACAACATCCGTTCAAATTACAAAGTTTTGTGGGCAGGTTTTCCACAAGTCACAGCATCGACCGCGGCAAAGAGTATAGATCGGAAGAGCCTCGGTGACATGCACATGAATACATACATCGAGTTTCCAGCTTTTGTCGAGATGAATGGGTATATTCGAATTAGGTAATTAGTGGTTTGGCGTTGTTCGTTCTTCTCTCTATAGGCGTCCATGGTAAATCTAACCTATTTTAGTAACCCTTGAAACCAGCTTAACCTTCGTCCAACCAAGTGTTTTCTACTACATTCACGACAAAGGTGGCGGTCACCACCCCGATTTTTTTCAATAATTAAGCTACAAACATCACCTTGTGTGATATCAGTGTGTAGCTACATGTGTCCTTTCTTCTTCAAATCACGAACAACACTATTACGTCATAGAGACTTCATAACTGAGAGCTTAGTTTAACTCAAATTTGTAAAGCATATCGCCAAAAGCAAGGATTTTTCGACCGGTTTTGCCATTCATGCAAGCAAAATCGGTATTTGAAAAAAAAACCCAATGCACTTGGCCGGATTCGAACGGCGACCTCCGTATGACTAGTTCCGGCGCTCTAACCAACTGAGCTAACAAACTGTTTGGTAGCAGAGCGATCGCCGGTTCGAATCCGGCCAGTTCATATGGGTTTTTTTTTTGCAACACTTGTGTGCGCTGGCCATCTCCGGAAAGATTAATAAATACCTCATCCTGTCTACCTGGAGAACTAGTAGTTAAAACCTTTAAAATCTGTATTTGTTTGGCATTATAAAAGGTGCCAAAGTTAAGGCATACACATGTCCTACTCAAAAAAAAAAATATGAACAAATGCAAATGTTGTCATTATTTCTGCAGTAAGCATCAAAGTACGCATTTTCTGACATTTTACACGTAAAGTATAGGACAGGTGACAACCACCCCTACCTTCCGACTTTGACAGACACCCTGACTTTCGCCCCCCCCAAGTTGGTAACCCAACTCATTTTTTTATTTGCTAAAATACCGCAAAGGATGAACTTACCATTACATAAAGTCGAAGATCATAGTCGCTTGCGTATTTGTGCGACACGGGATCATCCGCTGGGGGGGGTGGGGTAACCTCCCCCTGGTCGGACGAGGGTTAAGGACTCGTCACTCGTGGATGCCGAGGTCAGAATACATTTTTAAAAAACAAACAATGAGCCTGGTTTTATATAATAACATTGATTTATTATGAGTTTCATCAAATCGCTTGGTTCACGAATTTGAATATGTCCGCAACACAATTACAATTCATTAATGATCCACTCAATACTGCTGGTTCTATAATTACAGGAAGAATTGCAGTTCAACGATAATGTCCCCATAGCGAACAATCTTAAATGACAGCATGCAAAGTTCATATAAATTTACGGGGGACATATAATCCCATGGAATCTTGTTCAGGTCCTAAAGATACTACTTTGTCCAGCATTTCAGATGACAAGTTGTGCCTCGACGACACTAATATTCCGTACACAATTATTCAAGTATTACCACCAATGTCTGTCTGTCGCAAATGTCACTTTTAGGAAGGGACCACAAACTGGAATCATTTTTTGATAAAAAAATTATGCTCTTTTGGCTTGGAAGAGGACAGCAGATAAATAGCTTTCATCAGCTGATCCGATAAGAGTACTGCACTATCTAACCAACTGGAGATCACCCAACTAACAACTGGCAATTTTATATACTACGGCAAACATTTTAACTTGCAATAAATTCTCCTTATACAGGGTGATTACAAAAAAACTTGACCTGGATTGTTCCCGCCATTTTTGTAATTTTAGAATAAACAGATACCTAACATATGTGGGTCATCGGAAAGCGCATTCTTATCTTTATTTGTGCAAAGAGAATTCCCAATCGGATAATATAGGCCGAGCTCACAATCTTTTATACCAATTAGTCAGCTTTTACCCCCTATCCACGGATTCCCACTTGAATACACGGTGGCTGTTCATTTTAATGCGAATCCGTGGACAAGAGCGCAAAACAGACTACTTGATTCAAACGACTGTAAGTCGGTCTATACCTAACGCCATGTGAATAATCTTTGCAGCAAATGAAAGATAATAACCTAACTTTCAGATGAATACCACACAATTACATATATATTAACTTAAACATTCAAAATGGCGGAAACAATCATGGTCAATTTTTTTGACTCACCCATTATTATTGGCAACATCATCGTGCATAAACCTAGCATAAATATGACGCAATTTTGATCAATAAAATGAAATCATATACAAGATCGGTGGCTGTTTTCATTTTATGCGAATCCGTGGAAGAGCGCAAAACATACTACTTGATTCAAACGACTGTAGCTCGGATTATACCTAACCGATGTGATAAGTTTGCCGCAAATTAAGATAATAAACTGAACTTTCAGATGCTAACACACATAATTACATATATATGACTTTAAAAATTCAAAATGCGGAAACAATCATGGTCATTTTTTTTTTACTCACGCCTGTATATTGCAACATCATCGTGCATAACAATAGCAGCAATAGAACCATTTTTGATCACATAAAAAGACTCATATACAATGTGATCCATAAAAACCCTACATTCAGAATAACAATCCTTAAAATAGTTTAAGATTATTTTTGCTAAGATGTTTCTTTGGTTATAAAGAGGGATAAACAGGTTTTTCATAAAACGTTTAGTTGTTGTCATTTGGACCCTTTGGCGGAATACGTTGATACTATTTTTCTGAAGACTTAAAATTCTGTTTGGCCGATTTGAGCCAAACACAAGATCATGCATCGTTAACATAGAGTAACATGGTCTTAAGAAGCGTTGATTTGAGTAAACTTCAACCACCAAAATTATTGTCAACCAATCGAAGGTTTGAGAATACGTTGTAAGGATTATAAATTAATATCCCTGAGATTAACAGAAAATGCTGAGTGAAAAAAAAAATCTTTTCAATTTCCCAATAAGAAAGTCAAGATACTGGTGTAAGACCAGTTTACTTTGCATAAGCAAGATTTCAATGGTTTTAATCTACAACGAAACTGGGAGCCAAAGTGAGACCATAGAAAGTTTTGTATTCAGCTTTAAAAAACAGTGCTTTATTAAATTTTAAGTTTAAAATTCAATTTTATTTACAAGAACTTCAGTTTATTTCTTCTTGCAATTTATTGCCGTTGCGTATACTGTATTGTTGCAAAATAAATAACTTAGAGATGTAAAAACAAAAATCTGAGCACTTCATTATCATGATAATAAGGACGTTTCAGAACTTAGGCATCGATTGGAGGGATTTTCAATAACTGTCCTCTTTATGATTGAACAATGGTCTTAATTTAATTTGATATTACTTTAATTTGATATTTTACTTATAATTAATGTTACAACATACACCGTTTTATTCAAACTGATATGTTTTTTGTCAGGAAAAATCTATACCAACTGAAATTGCATATGTGAATTATCTTTGCTATAATGAGTATGTGTACGTACTCCGATGCAGTCTCTCCGCATTGTAATGCCTAAAATCCGCCAAACAGAATTTTTAGGTCTCGACGCAAAAATTGCATAGCTTCTGACCTGAAGTCCGAAAGACACCAATAAAAATCTCTGATAGCCTGTTATTCCTGTAAACAACCCAAGCAATCATTCAGAAAAAATAACGTTTTAACCTTTCAAGAAAATCTTTTCCTAAATGAGGGTTTTTTGACTCATCCCACGTCAGTACATCATCTTACTACATCATGGAACTAAGGGGATGGATCTCTAAACATAAACAACACATGAGATGATCTCGATTTATTGCACTTTGGGAATTTCCACATTTTCCTTCCATAGTAAACAAGTACTTTTCCCGTAAGAATCTTTTCTCAAGAAAATAGGGAAATAAGAATAATATTTTAAATCACAAATGGAGGCTATTATCAAACGATTTTTTTATACCAAACATGGTCTTCCTAATCAGATCATCCTTAATGTATAACCTTTCATAAATTTATTACGAATGGTCTGAAACATGTTATCTTACCTCTCAACGTGACGTCAATGTGTGACCTGTCAATCACGTCACAATAGTTCTCGTTTAAAAAAGTGTCCGAATAGCCGTTTTTTTCTCATTTTGATTGTTATTAAATAGCACTTTCTACAAGACGTGGGTAACGATATTTTTGGATTTTAACGATTTACCCTAAAGGCCGCTGGGGGAGCGCCCCCCGACTTTTTGTGTCGTTTATCTCACCTATTTGGTTAGTTTTTTCACCCCAACAACTGCATGACTTTTTTCTTAAAAAAAGCCTTGCGCTTGCTTTGATTAAAGACCATTTTGAACAAATCGAACCTACAGTTATGACGCGGCTTACGTAATCGCGCACTGCAGTGCGGAGAAAACTACTTCCATTGAAATTAACACGGAACAGCAGAATCCGTTTTTTGTGCTAGTATCAATTTACACTATAATTTCTCTTATTATTTGATTTATTTGTAGTAAGAGCATGTGTTGCGCATACCTTTGACACACATCATGGCCAAAAAATCCAACATTTGCTTGAAAAAATGGCGATTTTGTAGATTTTTTTTTCGCATGACGTCATTTTGATTCACCGTACGTCATACAGATATGTTTGTACTTTTTGGTATCAATGGACTGGGAGGGACATAGCTATCCCTTGGTACCACACATATGATAGTCCATCCTTTTCCCCGAGATGACCAGGATGGGGGGGGGGGTTCCCCCCGGCTGTTAATGGTCCCAAAAAGCCCGGCTTCTTTTAGGTTAAAACCCTCCATAACAGTGCTGTAATCATTACTTGAAGCGCAAAAGTTATATTATGCAATTTGCAAATCTGGACATGTAAGGAAAAAATGTGATGGCAGATAGCAGATCTATTTCGATTAGTTACCCATTGGTTATATCATTTAATCATAAGCTAAACATAGTACTGTAAACTTGTAGACCTAGGGGGGGTTATTAATATAGTCAGTAGCATTGTTAATAGTTATAAAGCATTTATATAGCGCCCACAAAGTTACTAAGTATACGCTTATTTTTCTCACAGTATTTTACTCGAAAGGGTACTTTCTGGTTTGTAATTCCCAAACGGACTTGATTATCAGAACTCACACTCTCGAGTTAATCAGCTATCTCTTTAGTTTTCCTTGAAGGGATGCACTTTTTCCCTGCGACCTTCAATATCATAAACTATATGATCACAACTTAATAATGGGTAGTGAAAAATTAATAAACAGATTAATTGCATATATGAAATTTTATTACTATTCGAATTGGTCATTTGAGTTGCATTGATAGATACGACCTTTTTATAACTGTTGAAAAGTCAAGTGAAAAACTCATAGCGCATTTGACCTTTACGAAGCAAAAAACCTCACATGAGTAAAACGTTACATGACTAAACATATGTAACATTTTCGGGAGACCCCAGAAACTGAATCCTTTTGTTGTACTGGCATGGCCAGAAGGATTTCCTTTTTAAATATATTAGATAAATATTACCTCCAGATTTTACTTTACTCCAGTTGTCTCAGGATCACACAAGCGTGAAACGGCCGAGTAAAACACTCCCGTTCCAGCAGGTTCGCTCTGCTTTCTCTCTGCTTTTTTTGCCTTGTATTGGAAATGTTATATTAAAATAACAACCCCTGTAGAGTGGCAAACTTAACGCGTCGTATAATGGTCCAGAAATGAACGATTTGGTCTCAATGTTTACTAATAAAAGTCGGATCCGACTTTTATTAGCCATGAAAACATCGTATATGGCATCTTCAAGAGAACCACTTTAAAATGTTTTTTGCAGGCGGTTTTTTCCAAAGAGAAGCATATAAGGTGTTCTATGGCCGTACAATAGCATTTAGAAGACCATGGTCATTTTCCAATTTGAAAAAAATGACTGATTTTACTTTAACTCCGCCCTCCCGTGGTTGAAATGTATCATATCGCTGATTGGCACAAAATAAGGAGGTCTCAAGATGATCGGACATTGAACGGTCATGCTGGCGAGTGCGATAAGCCTCTTAGGTAGTTCTATCTGTGTCCTCGGATTGAACACCTTTGCAATATACGCTATTAGAATGAAAGTAGTTTGGTTCATAAAAGTGACTGTGCTCTACTCACGTGTTGAGACGGAAGACAAAGGAAATGAAGAACGCTCATTTCTTATGTGTTTTCTTCTGCAACAGCTAAATAATATTTGGCATTTTAATACACTATGAATGATTCTTCCGAAAGCGTCAAAAATTGATAAAATTGGCAGGAATACTTTAAAAGTGAACGTCTAATTCTCTTAAGAGTCCGTTTTTTGTTTTTGCTATTGAAACATTGTCAGAAAAGAATGAAAACGGCAGTGTTCGAAGTATTAATGCCATTCAATTAACGTGTTGTAGTAAGTGATTCCGAAGGAGAGTAATGGACTAAAATAATCCGAATTTGTCTTTATTAGGTTTATTTTTTTTATTTTTTGCCTGTTTCTTGCAGGATATGTTTTGGGATGGGGTAGCACTACTCTTGGATGATTTCTAATTCGATTTCTAATTGAGAAAATCACTTGTAGTTCCCTTTAGGTAGTTAATTTTTGCTTAGGAAATGTGGTTCATAAACAACGCATTTGGGTCTCGTCTTTAGTCAAAACACGTGTTTAGAGCTTGGCGCTTAGATGGACCTTTTGGGCTACTTCACCACCATGCTATATTTGGTTTTTGTTCATGTCTTGTCCATGTCCAAAGCTATCACTTTCATCTATTCATGCCATGAAATTTGGCCCTTTCAATGGAAACTACTCGAATTAGAACTGCAATGTTTGTTTGTTTTGTTGTTTTCAAAACTGTATTCCGGGCTTTACTTACTTACTTTGACATACGTCATGTCATTATATGTCATTTTTGATACTTTTTTATTACGTTTTTAATTTCTTAATATTTGGACCTTGGTTAGTATGGCACTTAAGGTCACCTTCAACATATCACGGGTCGCTTGCATTAATATAATGTTTCTTATTATGGTCATTTTTTGATACTTTTTTATTATTTTATTTTCTTAATATTTGGACCTTTGGTTAGTATGGCACGTAAAGGTCAACCGGTCAACTATCACGGGTCCTTGGCATTAATAATAATGTATTATTTATGGTCATCTTTTTGATACTTTTTTATATTACTTTTATTTCTTAATATTTGGACCTTTGGTTAGTATGGCACGGTAATTGTCAAACCGTTCAACATATCACACGGGTCCGCTTTGCAATCCACACCTTTACTTGCTCGTGACAATTGATAAACAAATTGGACAAATTGGTTCAGATGGCATAACCAGAAAAGCACATAAAAACAAAAATAAAACCAAAGGAGGGTGTGGTGTAACTATTTGACTATGTTTAGCCTCAAGTGTACCAAAGGGGGGGTCTACATTTTATAGCTGTCTAAAATGGAAAGCGCCACACTGAGAAATACCTTTTACAAATGCTTTATAATATAATTGAGCGTGTGGATTACATTTGAGGTCATTGACAGATGTAACAGCAAACTTTCCAACATATTTCACCTGAAATGACATCGGTATTTGTACGTAAATATCATTAAGAACTGCATTTTAATTGCGAGGAACAAACAAAGAATTGATGTAAAAACATGTATTATCTCAAGAGTTGAAGAGTAGTGCAGACGATTTTGCTAAATCTAGCCGAACCACTTATTTAATAAAAACTTAAAGAAACACTGGCACATTTGAAATATAGTGCGCCCTCAAGATTTTTCAAAATTGATATTTTTGCATGGTTGTAAAGCTTGTATATACATTAGCCCTCACCTGAAATGATTAAGACCAAATCAGCGTCCTTATGGGTAAATAGAAGGATGTTATAATTAATGTCGCCGGCGACATTAATTCAGCAGACGACGTTAATGGCGTTTAACACAAGAAAACGCAAGCCGTATATGTATGTTTCCCACGGCATTCATGAACGCTGTTTGACCGGTCTGTAACATTTGTGGTTTTAATATCAATGAGTACGAGTCTATTGATATTCATGTAATATAACATTTGTTGATTAAAGTAATGGAAAACTTCAAAGTTAGCCTACAAATTACCTGGATGTCTTTAACCTCTGTTTAACCCTCGTCTAACGAAAGGGTGGGTGGGTGGGTGGGGGGGGGGGGGGGGTTACCAACCCTTCAGGTTTTTTCCATGGATTGCTAAAACTCCCTTTTTTGGTGCCAAATTATTTAAAGGTGCAACGAGAGATTTTTGAGGCACCCAATATTGTGTCATAATAGTAATTTCATATAGAGTAGATACTCAATAGATTTCTTACCTTGTATTTGGCTAAAAAATGCCTTAAGGGAGATGAAAACAGTGATTCTGATTTGCTTATATTTCAATATAAAACATAAGCTGAATTTTGTATTTGCTCCTATACAAAATTAGAAATTTCCAAAATTGTTGTACCAAAGAAACATTTTTCAGCTTAATCCTTTCAGATGGGGTTTTTTTTTTGATAGAAAGCTTTACATCAAGGCAAAAAATCAGTACTTTCAATTTTTTAGGGACACCTGATATGTGAAATCTCTTGTTGCACCTTTAATGTAATTGTCAATTGACATGTTCCGCTCCTTTTCATCCAAAAACAAACATCCACCGGGGTATAGTTAAACTACAGGGTGATACCAAAATGAGTACCAACATGCCTAGCATTACGTCACAATGACGTCATAAAGTTCGCATGTCAGCAAAACTGCCAATTTCCATAGACACACACACAGTGAAACATTCAATTTTTCGCCAAAAGGTTAGGAAAATCGGATTTTCACGCGGTTTGTGACTCTACTTGATGAGAAATGACTATTTTTATATAATGATAGCATTTTAGAGCAAAAATAAGGTGTTGCGTCGGTAACGTTTTCAAAATTGCGAAATATCAATTTTCCACCCTATATTCAGTATTTTCGTACTTTCCTCAACATATGACGTCATGGTGACGTCATAATGAGGATGTTGGTACTTATTCTGGTACCAATGGAAAGAAGAAACTCCAAGCTATCCTTTGGTACCAAATTGACAGGAATCGGGTTTTCAGTAACGAAAATCACAGGGGAGTGGTAACCACCCCCTTTCGGGAGTTTTGTTACAATATATGGGTCAGGTAGACGAGGTTTAACAACCCTATCTGTTTTTTGAGTATGTTGTTTTATGTGTAAAATGTATCTGTATTCTTCCAATGGCCTAGGCTATCATTTGAGAGCAAATTGAAGAAATTTCATATTTTGTGAAAATGTGCCAGTGCTGCTTTAATAAGTATTGTTAATTATAGGACATTATAGGATATGAAGTGATATTACAGATTCAGGTAAGGTGCATGTTACAATACCTAAGCAGATCTGGTATATTGTAAAGACAGGTCATGGGTTGGATATTTATATTTGGTCGTATCTGGGATGTTATTACTACAATTTACTCTGTGAAGATATTTATTAAATTGAGACGTTGTTATGTAAAAAAAAATAACTTCCGAAAATGTTGTTTCATAAAAACATATGTCAACTAAACTCCATAATCTTTTTCTAATTATTCTTCTTCAATTATTCAGATAATTGCTTTTCGGTTAACATGTGTGTGTATCTTACTGCTTTAACACTTAAGTGACCAAGGGGTTTTCACTCCCGCTGGTGCACGGGGGGGGGGGGGGGGGACCACTTTCCCGGGGGGGGGGGTTTTGGACGAAATTTGGGCGGCAAATTAGGGGCAAAACATTGTTTTCAATGGGCAAAAAGACAGAAATTCAAATGAGCTTTGCGCTTACATCAAACTTTTTGAAAACTTATTTTATGTTGATATCTACCCTAGAAGACCCAAATAACACATATTTATCACAAAACTTGCAGTTTTAGGGAATCCTGTATTTTTTTACGGGGGTTGCAAAATACATGTCATTTTCCAATAGACTTTGTACAGTAACGGTTTAGCAACGTCCACAATGAAATGTTTTGTTTTCAGAACATAAAGGGTTAATTATTTTTACTATTACTAATAATCGTTTACTTATATGTATGTGTGAACAAATATCAGCAAAAAAAATGGGTTGGTTCTTTAGTTTTTATAAATATTCTCAGATGACTTCCGTTAGTGCCGGCCCTGCCCGGGGGGGGGGGGGGTCCGTGGGACCCCCTAATAAACTCATTAACGGCTTGGCCGATTTTAATTATTTTGGTATGAAAAGAAGCGCAAAAATCCCACGTGCAAAGCGGCCGGCGCGAAAACAAATTTAGAGGGTCCCTAGGACCCCCCCGGTCACTAAAGTGTTAAAATCCGTCTCCTCCTCGTCAGGTTTTTTGGTCGAAATTTCTACCTGGTAGTTTAAATAATTACCATACCACGTCCCCACGGTCTGAAATGAATGAACGTATAAAACCTTTGTTATTGGGCACGATGCATCGGAATGTATGGAATTGTTTTGTGTCATAATATCTTCGACATTAATGCATATATAGATATAAATAACTGCAACTGTAAACCCTGTGTGTCTTTGTTTCCTATATAATAGAAGACACGTTTTTGATTAAACGCAATGACAGGACTTCCAAAGAAAACTATTAAGAGAGTGACTGGCGCCACTTAGCCCAGACCCCACGGGTAACAATATTTGTGCCTTCTTTGATGCCGGATTGCCTAAACTAAGCAAGTTGGTGGTTGAATGTTATGTAATATGCTCTTAAATTCAAAACTACTTGTATGCGTGTGTATGGTTCATTTTTCCGCCTTTTTTTGCCTATTTTTTTGTTTTTTCGTATTTTTGAAACAATTATTTACCATATTTATTTAGGAGCACAATTTTCATGCAAGAAGAATCTTCGTGAGTGGTTTATGGGCTATATGAACCCCCGGGGGTACTAACGAGAATGAAAAGCCATGTCACTTCACGCTCGTCTGCCTGGGCATTTTTCGTAACAAAACAACCAATGAATTGGTTGTTCCACCCCTGCGATTTTCCTTTAATACTGCACATCCGAAATCCTAACACTTTGGTACCAGAGGATATTTAGAGTTTTCTCTTTCCCTTGATATCAAAAATGTTAAATTCCCATTTTTACGCCACTATGATACGTCATAACAATACCTGCATATAGGGCGAAAATTGGTGTGATTTCGCAATTTTACAGCTGACTCCAAAGCATACGCTCCTGAGTAAAAGTAGAGCCAAGACCGCCGTTAAAAATGATAGTCCTATTCTATTTCTGTATTATGGAAATTGACAGTTTGCTGACATCGAACTTTTTTTGCGTCATTTTGAATATCACGTGTTAAAGTAGATGTTTCCAATCCTTATACATATGGGGTAGTATCTAACATATGATTGTATGATCTAATTAAGTTGAAATCTAAAACCGCTGTGAAAGGAACCCGCATCTACAACACGGATTATTCGGATACACAACACCTACTTCTGAATGAAAGAATTCGTCACAACCCCATACAACCAAATTCCACCATTATTTCCAAAAAGCGCCAAGATTTCGGACCTGGACGAAATGTTTTGGTTTCCCACCTTAAATCGCTTGATGTTTACACCGATGTCAAGAATGTCGCGCATGCGCCCTGAAGCCGAGTGGCAAAATGCAGCACTCGTCCAAGGAGAGTTCGCGACAGTCTGAAGAGAAACATATTTCCTCTGAAAAGTCTCATGCTCTCGCTGCCCAAATTAGCGACGCTGAGAAGGACAGATCACCGACAGGTGGGTCATTAATAAATCCGACCGTGACTCTCTAAAAGCGAATATTCAGTCCTAAAAAAGGGCTTGAATTTCGCGGTCACACCGTCCAAGTTACCGACTGTCGAATTCGTCACCGGCCATTGAAACAGCTGGTATCTCCTAGGCCATCAGTGAGAAATCGGCTGAGTTGAGAGCGAACTGTGTTCAAATTCGGCAAGCATGGTAAACTCCTACGAGTAACATCATAAAAGATGAAGCGGGCTTCCCCTACGGGAACTCAGATCAGATAAAGATATCCTCATTCTCCCGGCCGAAAAAGGGAGGGCTACAGTAGTAACTAAACAAATCTACTTACCAAAGTAAAGCCGAGTAACTTTTGAGTGATGTTTAACCCCTATAAGACTCTAAATCGTGACCCCACCATCCACCTACCGGCAATCAACGTTGTTGAGTTTTACAACGTCTTCGTGATGAAGGGGTGATTGATCAGATTACTTACAGACAGCTCACCCACGTCTTCACTATGTCCCTAAATTTTAATGGGCTGCCCAAAGTGGCATAACCTACTTGGCCTTTGAGGCCTATTGTGTCGGTGTAGGATCGATCAATACAATACTGGCCCAAATTTTTGTAGCCACATTCTTTCACCTATAGTTGGAAATTCTGCGATACACCTTAAGAACAGTGAGGATTTAGCTAACAAATGGAGCAACATCAAGCTTGCGGATGATGAATGTCTTGTGTCATATGACGTCACCGCTCTATTTCACCAGTGTACTTGGATGAAAGTCTTGAATATCAATACACGATACGTTTTGACACAGGATGATACGCTTTTCTCCAGGACTAACCTAAGTCCTAACGCAAGTCGGATTTGTTACGAGTGTGCCTCAAGACTACTTACTACTTCTTTGTTTATACTGGTGTGTTTTACACACAAGTTGGGAGGGTGCTGGCCATGGTTCCCAATTGATCCGATTGGTCGCGGATTTTATTTATGGACATTTTGAGGACACTTTGCGGTTAAACATCTTGTCTATACCCCACACCCGGTTTGGGGCAGATATGCGATGAACACAACCATGACTATCCTCAAAACTAGTGATGTCGACAACTTCACTGACCTCAAATAAACTCTGTGCAGTCCCGCTATCAATTCACGCATGATACGGGAGAGAATAATCGGATCGCCTATGTTTGGACTACTTTGCAGCAAGAACTCTGATGGATCTCTCTCTTTAGTGTGTATTTCCGCAAACAAACCATACGGTCATATCTAATTCCAAAGTCACCAACCCTGGAGCATAAATTATTGTGTGATTCGTACTCTCAAACATCGCGCTAATGTCATCCTCCTCAGATGAATATACTCACTCTCGATCTCGACCAAAGAACTCCAAACATATTGCAGCACGCACTTTCATTTTGTGTGCTTATACCAGATGGGCTTGGGACTTTATACCTGGCAGCAATAAGACACCCCCTAAACCCACCACCCTTTCGGGACACCCCTCCGATTGGGCACATTTCCTCCCTTACTACAAGGTATTACGAGGGCCCTTAGGCCGAAAATCGCAAAGCTGCATCACGTCGCATGTTCGGCCCACTAACTCCATCCGTAGTAATGCTGGTCGCTCCGAAAGACAAACCAAACCGGATACATTTAGACCGCACATGTTGATAATACGATATTCCAATATGTAATTACTGTAACTCCCCGTTACAATCGGTGACGACAGAAAAACCACATTACTAAAACGTCTCAAAGAACATAAACGCGATCATCTCCAGTTGGCGTCCACATGAAATCTCACAAACATGATTTTGCCACGGAAAAGGTTAAAATCTTAACACCTGAACCTTCTCGATGGTTTCAACGAGGGTGAAGGAGGCTATTTATATCTCAGCAGTCAATCCGGATCCTCATAGGGACAATGGCCGCACCGCCACCAGCTACCACCCACCTATCAATCGGTCATCAAGTCATGTGGACTGATGTGAATCTTGAGTCATGTGACTTCTCTCCCCGCTTCAGAAGCTCACTCTTGAAAAAGACAGCGTCGGATGACGGTCGAAAATTCGAGTAAGTCAATATTTATAGCGTGTGCCAGTTTTAAAATCTCATCATAATAAAATTATTAATGTTTGTGTACATTACTAATTAAAAAACCCGCCATTTCAGATGTTAAAAAGGTAGTTAATCAATGACGGGTGATATCAATTTTTACCCTTTTTTTTGCATAAGAGCATTTGGAAGACTTCTGACCCCATTGTGTGTTGATAGATAATACTCAAACGTGGGGGGATTAAAACTAGGGCAACATTAGAATAGGTCAAAAAACAAATAAGTCCCAATGAACTAGCTGTCCGTTAACACTTAAGTGCCCCAAGGGTGGGGTGTCCAAGGGACCCATCCTTTGTTAATTTGCGATTTCTCCTGTTTTACGCATGAAAATTTTCATGACGTTTTTTTTTGCTATTGGTCTGATTTTGAATACGCTACTTTTACTCCTGATACCAAAATTGTTTGATCCTGCCCGCAGCTTCATTAGCATAATTAGTTTGGGTCCCTAGGACCCCCGCCTTGGACACTAACGGAGTGAAAAAATAATATATTTTTGCTAATTGAAACATTAAAGTATTAAATCTTTGCATTGACTTGGTTAGATATAAGACTTGTAAACAATTAATTAAAATGCTTAAATCAAATACACTTTATATGCTGATCGCATCAATTTTAATTTTTTGTCATACCTCTGCTGTGAACTGTGTAAATCCTAATAAAGACCAAGGTGAATTTGAACTTTCCTGAGAAAAGGAACAAGAATGGGTATAAATTTGTCTATTTTGTGCTGTAAGTATTTTGAACATTGGTTACTCTAGAGCAGATGTAACATTATTTTTAGTTGAAATCATATATAGGAGTTGCTGAGGATGAAATTATGCGAACCACCTTTTGTTTTTAAGAGTGACAATTTCAATTGGCCATAGTCAGAGGTCAAAATTCGGATTTTCATTTTTATTATTAATATGTAGTTCTTAAATGATCCCTATTTACTTCATGATCAAACTCCTGTGGGATTTTTTTCTCGGTTGCGTCCCTTGGAGTCCCCCTCCTTGGGCACTAACGGAAGTTTTTAAGCTTGGACACTTTGTGTTAAGAGGAGCATTTAGTACACTTCAAAAAATGCAAATCAATTACAGATCCCTCTCAAGAAAATTCTTTCTGATTAAGCAGCTTCGACTGTCCCAAAAGTGTCCTACACGCACACGGTAGCACGATGAAAACTTCGCCGTTGAAGACATGTGAAATTTCGTTCACTGATCCGCTAAATCCTTCCGTCCTTGAAAACGTATGCACTTATCTGCAATGTTTGTTAGTTATGAGTGAGGACCGGGGACTCAGGCTACAAAGAATATCAAGCATAATTAATGAGCATTATATAGCGTGCCGTGTGCAAGACATCTCCCGATCGGGGCTTCTTCAACCAGGGTGGCATGCAGAAACAGTCAAAATTTCGGAAGGGTTGAATCCGTGCATAATGGAAAACGTCACAAGTTTATTACAACCGATGCAGGTCAAATATGGTACGAGTGTAGAGGTTAAACCTTCAGGATTTGCCATAAAAAATGACAGCTTATGATAAAATGTTTGAAAGATGATTAGAAGGAAATAAGTTCGAAATATTAATCGCCAAACTGTAGCGATCAAAGGCCCCAACGGCAGAAAAACTGGATACGGAACGACGTAGTAAATCCTCTGAAACTTCACTCATAATTCCGATTTTAACGGGGAAAGTAGCCATCCATGATAGAATGGTTTTATTTGCTACACCTATCCTTACGATTGCACATGTTGGGAAATTTTTGCAGCTTCTACACATGTAAATACAAATTTCCAATGATTCAACAACCTGGCTGTTTCTCAAATATTCTGACGTCACGCAACGGCATTTAATGATCAGCCCTCAATCGATACGGGCGGCGAAATTTCCCACACAGCTTTGTAAATGGGTAGGGAGATAAAGGTCGCTGTGTCCTCAATGGTTGTTCGAAAACACTATGGAAAATGTCTTGGTTTGAAGTCTAAAATACCTACATATATTATACGCATTACTGTATTCTGTTTTAAGAAAGCGAAAACCTCAAAATATTTATCCTGCGGTGGGCCCATATGACCTTGCAAAATAATCTGCACAAAATGTTTTGATGGTTTCTGGCAACATTGACCTGCAGATTGCGGACCTTGATGATGCAATTTTGTCATCCTTGAGCATTTTGAGATAGGGAAGGCGTAAATTAACGGTGTAATTTTTGTTAATATTTCTCACTGGACTAATAGGTGTATTGACATGTTCATCTGATTCTAAGGATTTAAAAATGTATAGTTTCCTATATCTACAACATTTTGTTTTGCACGACAGGCCAAAAAACTGTTCAAAGTCATCATCCATGGGGGTTAACATTTATATTGATCCGATTGGTTTCAAATTTGTTTCAAATTGTTCGTATGGGAATATTACAACAAGAAATACACATTTACTTTATGTAAATCAGCTCAAGATAATAGCAGAGGCCAGAGTATTGATCTTGTGGGCCATAACACTACTTCACCCTTAATTTTATTCCCAATGTCAAACAAATCAAACAACAAGTATTGTACATTACTCTCTATAAGCATGGAGAATTTGAGCCCATTTTGAGAGAGATCTGTGCATTATATATTTTTTACCCCATTTTAAGCTTTTGTGTTGAAAGTAATTGTCCTAGATATAACAAACCACACATTTCGCCTACAGTGTCACGGAGGTTGGACCAGAGAATCTAACTATTCGGGCGCATTCTCAAAAGATTGGGTGTACATAAATCGAATAACAATTTTAAATCACTTATCCATTATTCCCCTGCCGTGTTGAGCTAGACAATCACTAACCTTGAAACAATAAAGTAAGTACATTGTACTTTTTATACATGTGCCATTTGATGTGTAAATTAAGTAACAACTATATGACAGGAATCGCGAGGGAAATGCCTTTTCGCATGTAACAAGAAGTCATTGTTACATGCGAAAAGGCACCAATGTTTTTTTGGAAAACCCATTAATAGAGGAAAAAAAGTTACACTCAAAATGACATTATTATGTATTCACATTGCCCAATATTGCGTAGCGGGATGTGGGACACACCAGGCAGACAATATAAACAAGCTAACAGAAATTTAATTCAAATGTTCAAAAAAAAGAAATTCAAAAAGTGAGAAGAGGGTTTTGTTAAGATGGAATATGGGGTTGGAGGGAGCCTAAAATGAACATATTTAAAATTTAAAATAAGGAAAATACCTTTTATTTTATTTCTATTTTTACAACATCGGAGCATCCGTTTCAAAAGTTGTGGAAAAAATGTCGCCTCGCGACGTGAATTCCGCATGAATACCATATGTGTTTTATTGTTCCTCAAGCTGAGAATTCATTTTTTCACTTTACGATTTATATTCTCAAAAGGTAATTAACTTTGACCTACTACTACTACTAAACCAAAGTTTTAATACGGTTTTATCACCGTCAACGGAGGTGGCCGGTTACACCTTACATTTGCAGCAACCGCCCTGACTCTGCTTCCTTCCACCCGATTCAATGCACCTCAATCCTCAAACCCAACCCTCCTACTCTCCTTTCAACTTGTTTCTTCCTGTTCTTCTTTGGACGTCCCCTCCTCCTCCTTGAACCGCCCCACTCGAACTCAAAAGCCCTTTCTTAACACATGCTCATCATCCATTACTCAAAACATGCCAGCATACCAACGTACACTATTCGCCTTCGCAAAATGGTCACCGCCTCATCCAAACCAACACATCTGCATCAAGTCCCCAGTCTTCATCTGTCCATCAAATTCACACCACACATCGCTTAATCATGCTCTCTGGTCCTCCATCGAATCCCCATTCATTTTCACTCAGACACCACGTCTAGCTCCCTTACAACATCACTGATCTCACAAACTCTTATACACCATACATTTCGTCTTCTTCAAGGGATCTTTTCCCTTGCACAACTCCCATGTGCATTCCCTAAACTTCACCCACACATACTCACTCTCGCTGTCTCAGCCACCTCACATCCACCACCACTACCTAACCTTGTCCCCTAGGTATGTGACTCCTTACACCATCACCTCATCCCAACTTTTCCTCCTGTTCCACCATCCCATCCATGCTCCATTCTCACATCTGCTACAACAACATCTCTTGACAAACTAGGGGTAACTTTATTCATCTTGTGCAATTCCCATGGATCCATTTCCCAC
This sequence comes from Ophioderma brevispina, assembly GCA_023653785.1. Lineage (NCBI taxonomy): Eukaryota > Metazoa > Echinodermata > Ophiuroidea > Amphilepidida > Ophiodermatidae > Ophioderma > Ophioderma brevispina. Next base: position 113,264 of record JAMKCH010032762.1, read on the forward strand.
ATTCTCACACCACACGAATTTGCTTTTACTCTCTTCCCACAAACCCCACATGGGTCACTACCTTACATCAGCTTAACCACCTCCCTCTCCGGTTCCAATGAGTTCCAGCTTCCAACCCTCACCCGAGCCGCCTATCGGGGTTAATACCGTCAATGGGCAGGCGGCACCTGCGCGACTCAAGGTGACTCCTCGCACCTTCCTTTTTGAGGTAGACAGGTGCCGCCATGAGGATTTTATTGGAGCAACGAAATAATTGACCGGATGCCCTTCCTGGCGCCAATCCACCGTTTTCGGCGGTGGACCTATCCTTTGGGCTTCCCGCCCAACATGCAAGGCAGCATGCGCACATTGGTGGATGACCGCCGTTGGGTCTCCCGAGCCGGCGCTCTTGTAGGTAGATATTCTTTTTCGTTCTACCAGGGTAACCAGCTACCCTCCTCATCAGCTTCGTAATAAACTGATGGGGTTGACAGTTTAGCCGCCGACAACCGGCCCTGGAACAGGTAGTACTAATTACCAGGTTACCAGGAAAAGGCCCTCGAAGAGAGAGACCTGACCTATTAATGGAAATTCAAGTGCTTATTCCGTATTAATTTTAAAATAGCATTTCTAAATATATTATATATAAAAAAAATTCTAGACAAAATTGCCGATATCTCAAAAGTAAATTTTTAATTTAAACCATATGTCTTCGCTCCGCGCAAGATTTCTAAAAAAAACGATTATTCATAGAATGATGGGATAATAAGTAAATTAAAACTCATCAATAGGACTACATATTAAACTCGAACAATTCTACTTGCCCCATGAGAACTTGATTTAAGGGGCTTCAATATTCTTGTCGATGAACAATACGGTTTTGGCCCAAACGCCAGACTTACATAGGACTCCTTGCCCACAACATTCTTCTTCACAAGATTTATCATTACGATGTCCGTGGTGTAGCCTTAGAGTGGTTCAGGAGTTACCTAACTAAACGCTTACAATCGATATTCTTTTCGATGGACAACACGGTTTTTTGCCCAAACGCCCAACCTACATGGTACTCCTTGAACTAACAACAAATCTTAACCTTGCATTAAAACTAACATCATTTGTCTTCACAAGATTTATCATTACAGTGTCCGTGGTATAGCTTTAGAGTAGTTTAGGAACGCTCACAATCAGTATATGTACATTCCATCGCATCATCAGTTGATGTCCCTCGAGGCTCAATCCTTGGACTCCTATTTTCCATCATTTACATGACATGACTTGGTTTGATTTAACATCTGCAAACCCACATGAGTATAAAGAAAACAATACTTGCAGTTTTAATTTGTGTCCAGTGCCGTACCGACAGGGACATTTGCTCCCCCTGGCTCGAAATATCTGGTTGCAGTTGCTCCCCTGTCTTAAAATAAAATGCATGGTACACATTAAAGAAATAAACAATAGTGAAAGAAGTGATAACTCAATATAAAATTAATATAAACTCAAATAAAGTTCAATATAAACTAGAGAACAGATCTAACAAGATGGCCTGAAATAAACCATGAATGACCTTTGACCCCATGCAAAGCACAAGTTTTGTTAAGGGTCTCAAGCTGCTTCATATGCATGGGTCACGTGAACATGCTACCTTGCATATAACAGATATGAATTTGGATTTTTTTCATATTAAGACCGGTAGTTCTCCTCTAATGACATTTGACCCCATACTGAGCACAACTTTAGTGAAGGGTCTCAAGCTGCTTCATATGTATGAGTCACGTGACCATGCTACCTTGCATATAAATATGAATTTTTGAAAGTTTTTCACAATCAGACCGGAATTTCCCTCTTAATGACTTTTGACCCTATGCCGAGCACAACTTTTGTGAAGGGTCTTAAGCTGCTTCACAGTATGAGTCACGCGACCATGAAGATTTTTCCCATTAAGACCGGAAGTGCCCTTTAATGACCCCAGATTGACCTCTCGACCCATAACTTTTGTGAAGGGTCTCAAGCTACTTCATATGCATGAGTCACGTTACCATGCAATGTTTGTACTACGACGGAGGTGAACTTTTTAAAGCAAAGTAGCCAATTGGGTCTTATTTTTAGTACATTTTGGCAAAATTGACCTTTTGACCCCTTATTGACGTTTGCCCCAGATATTAAAACAACTCATAATGTACACCGGCAAATGCATTTTTCCAGTGCAAATAAAAAGTGCTCACTTCTGGAGAAAATAAAAAAAAAAAGTTATTTAGCTTAAAACCGGAAATGACCTGTAAATGACTTTTGACCCCCAAAATAAAATACCTTGCATACATCGTGTAACATGATGCACGTATGAAAGTTATGTCACTCTAACACGTTTACATTGAGATAAAAAAAAATAATATTTTTGGTTTTTGACCGGAAGTTCTCCCTTAATGACCTTTGATCCACATGCCGAGCACAAGTTTTGTGAAGGGTCTTAAGCTGCTTCATATGTATGAGTCACGTGACCATGCAACGTTGCATATATAGCAGATAGGGATTTTTGAAGATTTTTCACATTAAGACCGATTTTTCACATTAAGTGCCCCTTAATGACCCCAGATTGACCTCTAAACCCATAACCTTTGTGAGGGGTCTCAAGCTACTTCATATGCATGAGTCACGTCACCGTGCAATGTAATTTATAGGAGCCGAAAGCAAATGACACGTTTGACCGCCTAGATAGAAACGCGCCCACAGGGGCAAAGTCATGTGACATAAATGGAATGACTCAGCGGTCATTTGGTATAAGACTGGGCAGAATACGTCCAACCATGACTGAGGCAGTTGAAGTGTTGCCAGAAGAAGAAAAAGAAACAGAACAAGGCGCCTGAAGGCCGCCTTGTAATAACCATGTGCTTGTCAGCTTATAGACTGCAGTTAACATCCTACGTTCACTTCTTTTGTTGCCTGCGAATCCATTCCTGCGAATCGTTTATGGCCCATAGCATTAAAACTCTAACAGATACAAGCCCAGTGTGTACCGTCGGCCCGACCTATTTCAGATAAACCCGGCCCTAACATGTTTATAAACTTGCTGTTAACTGTCTATACCTGTCGGTACGATTCAGACAATTGATTACAACCTGCACATTTCTTCTTCATTCACTATTTTTAAAAAGGACCATTGAAATATTTTTTTTTTTGGTCTTTAAGTGTTAAATAAACACAATGAAATACGGTGACTCAATAAAAAAACTTGTGATTGGTGGATTACCATCAGCTTGTAAGCCTTGATCAAGGTTGTCTGCTAAAAACCGACACGTGCTTTTTCACAAGCACTGTATGTGTTATTGGAACATTTATTCTCAATTAATTTTTAACATTGTGCTCTCAGGTTTGAAGTCAGCATGAGTTAGCATTGAAGGGCTCACCTGTCAGAGAAATTAATAATAATAAGATAAAACCCTACACTCCCTGGTGGTATGTTGTGCACAGGATCCAGGGGCCTACTAGTCTATGTATAAACCACAAAACACTTTTTTGATCAGGTGTAGTTGGTGTGCCTCACTCCGAAGCGCAGCTTGGGATTCAAAATTGCTTTGTTGTTTTTAAATCTTCCCTGTACAAAACTCCTATGAATTTTCTGCAATGCAACAAAAAATAAAAAAAAATGAACAGGCTTACCCAAGTGGAAGCATGGAACATAGGTTAGGTGAAATTGGAGACCTAAATTAGGTGTTTAATAGATGAATTCGTTTTTTTTTTTTTTTTTTTTTTGTTTTTTTTTTAGTTTTAGGGAGGGGGATCTCCTCCAATCCTTAAGCAATATCCTACAATAAGAAAGATTCTTGTAATCATGTTCTGCAAGGTTATTGCCATTTGGCGCTCATCCCATCTGGTCTAATAGCCATTTGGTCTAACTTCAATTGGTCTAAACCCTATGTCTAATACCATTTGGTCTAATAACCCTTAAGTCTACATCCAATTTTATTAGACCAAATGTCTAATAGCCATTTGGTCTATGTCCATCTGGTCTATGCCCATTCGTCTACTACCATTGGGTCTAATAACCACAACAACATTTGGTCCTAATCCCATTTTGCCTAATATCATCCTGTCTAATATTCTTTTGTCTAATATCCATTTGGTCTAATACCCATTGGTCTAAATCCATTTGGTCTAATATCCATCTGGTCCAATACCATTTGGTCTAATATCTATTTGGTATAATATCCATTTGGTCTAATTCCATTTGGTCAATGTCCATCCCGTCCACCTGGTTCAATTCTATTTGGTCTAATACCCATTTGGACCCATATTGATATTAACAAATGGATCTTAAGACAATGATCTTAGCCCAATGGGTTTAGACCAACTGGGTATTAGACCAGATGTATTAAGCAGATAAATAGTAGACCAGATGGATAATTAGACCAAATGATAGTAGACCACTTGGGTGTTAGACCAAATGATATTAGACAATGATTCAGACCATGGGTAATTAGCGACTGGCATAGAACCACATCGGTTATAGACGATATGGATTAGCTGGTTGGCCGATTAATCCGTTTTTAATTCAGTGATTTAAATCGCGATTTAATCAAATATTTTTTTTAAATCAACTCTGATTTAATCACTTTTTTTGTAAAAACAAATAATTGACAAAATAATTTGTTAAAGAGAAATTTTTAATACTTTAATCAACTACTTTTTAAATCAAATCAAAGATTTGAACCACTTTTAAGCATTCATATACCCTCACATGTTAGCATGACACAATTTAATGTTTAAAATAATCATATTTAAACCTTGATGTTGTGATCAAATTAAAGTTTTAGTTTTCGTTTTTGTAATTGGAATTCCAAAGTTTGTAGATACTATGAAACATATTACAGTATTCAGTACCTCTTTGCCCTAATAATGCCCATACTTTCAGTTCAAGTGCGCTCACTAGGATATTGACCTTTTTTAAAGTGTTGGATTTCTTGGAACAAAAATTCTCAAAATACTGCCCGCATGTACACGAAGCCAACAGCCAGTTGGATGTAACAATTTACTCATCCCAATTAACTTAATTTCCCAGCACTGTTTTGCATATCAACTCCTTTATTTGGCAAAAGGAAGGTTCCGGATGGATCCCAATTAGGGCCTATACTTTCTACCGTTAATAAGTGTGACGCTAATTAGGTCCATTCTATTGACCATAGTGCCAACAAAAATGTTTAAAATAATAGATAACCATGTTTGTAAGCCTATATGTACATAGTTCAAGAATTCCTGGTAATTTTCCATTATGAACTTAAAAAAATAAAAAAAATCTGATTTAAAAACTAAAAAAAAATCCCGATTTTTTTTTAATTTTGTTAAAAAAAAAATCAAAAAAATCGCCACCCCTGGATAATTAGACGATATGAGATTTAGGCCAGTTAAATATGAGGCTACATGGCTATTAGACCAATGTTATGAGCCTAACTGGGTACTAGCTAAATGGTATAGACCATTGGAGGTAGACCCAAATGAAATGGCCATTAGACCAGTGGGATTAGACCAAATGGCAAGTCAACCCTTCTGCACAGATGAATAGCTGTTTGGATTCTATATCACGTGGCAGATTTGGTAAAATTATGCATTGATTCTCCGTAGTTGAAATATCACGATCAATGTAACATTATTACGTTGACAAAGCACCAAGATATTGTACATTCTCACAACCAAGTTGGAAATGTGTGTACAAAACCCGCCATAGCTAGCGTATTTTTTCAATCGATTCTTTCACCTTTTTCAACACATAAAGTTATTGGATGTTTTTTATCATAAACACACATCTATGATATTGTGATTGCATAAGATCAAGATCATCTTAGGTTATCTTCTCAGTAAAACTTTTTTAGCACATACCCTGCGTTGATCACGATCTTAAATTCGTGGTATCAGAAATTGGGTCAGATATACGTGTATAAGGGTTATTTTTGAAACTGTACCTATGTTTAAATATCCAAACCTGCCTACTTAAATATATCAATTAGACAAGACCTTGAATAACCAGTCAATAGGATAATCACCTCAACAATGAACCATATCTAAAATCAGATCAGGGCTTTCTCTGTCTCCGACACTAAGATTGTCTCTCATAAGACTAACCTATTATCGAAAAGAACCTGGTGTTAGACTCCTGCACAATTGAACATAACAGCAAATTTGGTGTTTTGAATTTGAAAATTTTCACCAAAGATGATGCTGGTCTAGAATAAAAACGAATATATTCTCATAATTTTACTTAATTAATTAAAATATCGATTTTAAGTTCTTGTCGTCGAATTATGTAAAGGCCAATGCTATAGGTCGGATTCCTAACAATGCAGCCAGACCTTAATCTATCAAACCCTTTTTTCTCATAACGAACGATGTGCTTCTTCTCATCTTTTATACTATACAGGAAATCCTATAGCCTTCCAATCGGAGGCTTAATCATAAAATGCTGGCTCCAGTCCATATACTATCAGTTGAATGGTCATAGCAAGACAAATGACTCAAATGGCCCACGTCTAATACCGTTCACCACAGAGTTTGCTCGACGTCGCTGGGCTAGGGAGCACGAGGTCTACTCGGACACTGACGACTGTTTTTCTTTTATGAAACCTCCTTGAAATTGTTCTTCAGGAATCGACTCAGGTATTGTCTCAAGTGATTGTCATGGGGCCGGTATTCATTTATATAGGAAAACAGCCCGGGAAACATGTCACTGGTGGTGCCATCTAATGGAAATGAACGCCGTCGTGTATAGCTTGACATTCTGAAAAAACCACTGCCTGCCACATTCAAAGGGGTTTATGCAAACATGCGGCTACCCAACGAAAACGCCACGGCCGGAATGAGCGCTGTAGTGCGAACATTTCTTGAGACAGCGGGTTGGAGTAGATACCAAGGGCCTTCTTGCTCCCTGATATAACCCTGGGACTGCATTAGGCCGAGCGAGCCTCAATTACCAGGAAATCTTCCTCAAACTCTACAAGTTAGCTGAGGCCTCTGACTATGAGATGAGTGTAACGAATCTGTCTATTGGATCAAAACAGCCCTTATTGGACAGAATGCCGCGACGTCTTGACTCACTGCTTCATATCAGGGCTGCCCATATAGTTACTGATTGACATTTAAAACAGTACTATTGAACATTTCGATGCATGAAATCTCCAAAATAGTGTTGATTAAAAGTTCACTGATGTGAAAAATTGTAACAAAATCCTTAAATCTGCGGATTCAAATACCACTTTTCTTCCAGGGCTTAAGGACACAGGTCAAAGTTCATGGTGATATGTTCAGAAGAGACTGATCAATCAAATCGTGTGGAGATTATCACCCTAGATATCATAAATCAAACTCTAAGAATCATTCCATAAAAAGTGGTAGAAAAATATTTTATTTTCTAACTTTATGAGCAACAGTGTACTATTATTTTGATTATTTAGACGCTTTTAATTGTAATTGAGACATTTTTCAGGCTTTTGCTTCCAATTGTACCTCACCCATCTTTCCGTTGTGATTTATGTTTGTTTTTAAATGATGAAAAATGGAAAATAGAAATTTAATTGAATTTAAAATAACATTTCTATGAACTTAAGAGATTGGAACCCCTCGAACAATTATGTTATATACGAGGATAACAAATAGCATGCGTTTTATATTCACAAATTTATATTTTACATAAAATAAAAATGATTGTGTTATTCTTTGTGCATTTGTCGTAATAAAACAACCGATAAAATGAATGGGCAAACGAAAATCACAGTGTTAAAGTAGATGTTTCTAACCCCTTTTTATACATTTATGTAATATTACACGTTATCATAGTAATTGCAGTATAAATGTGTATACAAATCTATTCAGCATTAACAAATATGCTGTAAAATACACAACGACATCATGAGAAGATTAAAATGGCGCCTTGTCACCTTGTTAAAAGGGTAATTTATCACTTAATAATCACGACTAGCGATTTGTGTGAAATTATTAATCGCTGATATTGCAGTGTGTATCCGTTTGTACTTGCATAAGACCGTTTTAAGACTTCTCGACTCCAAGTGTGGTCATGTTATAGATCATTTCATCATAATGTGATAAATTAAGCAGCTGTCCCGATTAAGAGGAGCATTTAATACAGTCCTATATAGGAATGTGGACAGACACATGGTAAAGAAACGTGTTAAGATAACTCAAATGTCCCAAAGCCGAGCAGCTCATGTTTGTTAAGTCCGAGATATATGCACCCATACACTGTTAAAAATTATAACCCATACACTGTTAAAATTATCTTAATAACCCCGGGGGGGACTTGTATCAAAGGGAATGATGCTGAACAGTGGACTTTTTCACAACGCACCCTAAACACTTATTTTTTTCATTCCCCCGACTAGAAACAAGCCTAAACCATACCCTAAACAATTAATTTTTTTCTGGTTAGATACGCCTCAACAAGTACGCAGTGCATTTGAAATCTTAAAATATACCCTTATTATCTTTTCTTGCTTTGCTTTTACTTCCCAAGTTCCGATTTCAATATTTTGGATGATTTTTGATCCCTACTTAATGAATACAACATGACATTTCATGGTTAAGAAAAAAACACACCCTTTTTTCTCATATTTTGCTGTTTTTTTTTGACACCCTAAACGTATGTAGCGCGTACCTCGCCTGTTGGAAAAAAACGCCCTTTTACGCGTTTTCCTTGTTCAACGGCATCATATCCACCTTTGATAACAAGTGGCCCCCGTGAAAAATAACGGCTGTTTTGACTGTAGTTCGGGCTCAAACGTGCAAATAACCTGTAAAAATGGACTCTAAAAACGTGCAAATGACTGAAAAACCGATTTTAACTGTTGTGAGTCACCACTGCCAGTCAAACGCTGTTTATTTTAAATGAACATTTTTACAGTGTAGACGTTTAATCATAGATTATTAATTCGACATGGAATCCACAGAGCGTAATACCTTAAGATCTGCGTGGACCTCTTGTATGGTCTTGATTTCAACTTAAAATAATGGGCAACCCTCAGGTTTCACCCACTAATACTGCTCCCATTCGTTCCTGTACAAAATGGGCGAGATAAAAAACGTCATTTTCTCTCCTCATGTTAACATCTCCACCTTAAAGCTAACATTCTGTCTTGAAGATCGATCATATCTCCTACCCCATCAATCATAAATTAGGGTAGTTTTATCCCAAAACTTTCGAGTCTACTGGACCATGAAGACTAGCATGCACGGGACCCTGTTAGCTAACAGCCTTTTTTTCAGTCAGTGTTTCCCTGTAAGAATACGGTTAAAATTTGTTTGTCGAATCAAAATAACATATCAATGACATCTTTTTTTTTTTTTTTTTGATATCCTACAGATGTTATACTTAATATTGATAGCACCATGAATTGGTAACCAGATCTCGCATTTTCTCTCAGTTTTTAGGGTATACTTAGTCGAGGGTCAACCAAAAAAGACCTCATTTGCAGTGGGGGCTGGACATACCGTTTCCCTCACGTTATTTACTGGTGTGAACCTATAGAATCTCAGATTTGTAATTATGCCTTTTGTCTACTTGAAACCTCCTTCACATGATGTTATCATTCATTGAAATAATTTCTTTTTTTAATTAAGTGAACAACAAAATAGTATTGTCCTAAAATATCCATATTCTGGTATCTCGACTGAAGATTCTTAGATAGGGTTCACCAACACACCATTTCTGTTTTCCATTGCTTTAAAGCTATATCAAAAGCATAACTACTATGTGCCCTTATAGCACCTGGCCTTTGAGAAGGGAAAGTAGGGAGCTTATTTCGGGGAGGGGGTTTACTCTGGGGGGGGGGGGCTGCTTTGTAAGCACGTCACCCCAAAGTCCTATTATAGCTGACAAAAAAAAACAAAAACTTTCAATTTAACATGTTTCAAAATAGCTTCACTTCTGGATAAAAAGAGCTGCCATCATTGTAAAACCCGGCATGGAGCCTACTCCCAAAGTTTCATGGGGCTTATCTTTATTCCATTTATTGTGGCGATTGAATCGGCTAAAGCATTGCGCAAGCCAGACGGCTGAATTTTGCACCTTGACTCGATCATTTTAACATTCGCTTGACAAGATTTTTACAGCTCTATTCACACTTTCCTTGCTTGCCCTCGACATCGCTCGCCTTTGGGGCTGCCCCCCACCCCCCCCCCCCCCCGCCTGCACAGACAACACTAGGCCAGTGGGGCTTTGCCTTCATCACTAGTGTTTTGAAAACAAGTTGACACGATCAATTTCACTTATACCGAGGTCAGGTGAGGTCACAAACGATTTTTCGTTAGTCTGCTAACCACAGCTCGTATATGTTTTCCACACCACTAAATACTACTCTCCCAGTCGTTCCGTACAAATGGCGACGATAAAAACGTAATTTTTCTCCTCAATGGAACATCTCAGACCTTAAGCTAAAAAACGGTTAAATTGGTTTGTTGGATCAACATAACATATCAATGACAATCTTTTTTGGATATTCCTACAGATTTATTAATCCTTATATAGCAACCATGATTTGTACCCAATCTCGCCATTCTCTCATTTGTGGTTTGTTTAAGGTAGACCTTAGGCGAGGTCCTCAAAAAAAAAAAAAAAAAACACCGTCATTTGCATGGGGGGTCTGGACCGGTTTCTCACGTTTATTACTGGTGTGAATCTCCCTCAGTGCCGCGGTAGATACACGACTACGTCTATAAATGCCACTCTATGGTCTAATTAAGATACAGCATATCTGGGTACTTGATAATAACTGGTGGTTGTGTATTTTAATTTAAAATATTAGTTAATTAGACTAATAAGAGTTCATAATTAATCGAGCACCTCGTCTCAATTATGGGCATAACTTTACTGGATGTGGTTGAAGTTTGCCCCCATTATAAATGTTGCCAAAGACTAATGATGAAAATGTGGGTCATATATTATATCTTTGCGTATTAAAAACTCTGGACCTATCTTGTAAACCATAGGACCAAGCGGTTGTTCTTGGAGGTAAGGTGTGATATTATTTTTCATAGGTGTCTCTATGGATGCACAGTTTTCGGATTTTCCGCAAGGATGCTTAGCACATCGTCTGCCACATATAGATTCTTAATTAGACAGCTACATTGCTTGGAAGACTTTGTTAAAGTGTGTGTTCCGATCGTGTTTGGGACCCCCCTATTTACCCGGAAGTAGTATCCGAATTTTGAATCAGATGAAAGGCCGTATTTTTTCTCACTGTCTCCTGAATTTGAGGCCTCAAATCCATTACATTCCCATGATATAAACCAAAAAACGGCCGTTAAGTGGTTTAACCATCATAGTAGCACAGTTATAGGGCTGTTGGCACATACCTTATTGCGTCCTACCATCAACAAAACGCGGCAAGTTTGTTTTCCCACGGTCACCTTGATGGGAGGTATGTGCAAGTGCCGATTCTCTCATATCAAGTAACGAAATAAAGCACACAAAGGTAACAGAGACCTTTAAGAAGGGTGTATTTTTTTCAGTGAAATAATCCCCCTCTCGTGGGCTGAATGGCATTCCGATTGATAATCGGAATTGGTGATCACAGGGGTTTCCTTGCTGGGGTTGGGGCTAACTGGGGGCATATCAGGACACTGCCTGTGGTTGTAGACGCAGCGCCACAGAGAGTGGGAAACATCTCTTGGTCTGGCCGCTGTTGAGCGACGACGATCACAGGCCGGGACAGTTTGGTGAAGTGGGGCAGCCAGACATTGTACCCATTTCTGGTGCTGGACATATTTGAGAACCAATGTTTAGATGAAAACTAAGAAAAAGAGGCAAACTGCGGTAAAACTGCTGTCAGCTTCCATACATTCTCGGCCTGTTGGGTCTCGGCTCCTTTGTTTTGAGCTGTTGTATTTTTTGTTTTTTTTTTTTTTCGGACAATATCTCAGAATGACTAAAATGTCCAGTTAGTATTACAATCAACTATTACCATTTTATAGTCGATGTTTATTATACACATGTTACAGACGATCTTAGAATTGGCGCACAGATCGCAGACTTCCCGAGTGGACGGCCCCGTTGGAGAGACCTCTCCAAGCTTTGGATGAACCGCTCTATCGTTAGAACGGCCACCAAGTGCAGATCCATCCAAGCCAGATTGTGTGTTTAATTTTCCATCTCCGCAACCTTGGGGCCAAACTTCAGCTTAAAGTAACCTTAAAAGAAACACCGCTAGGAGCCCGTAACAATCCTGTCTATCTAAGAGTTACCTTAAACCACATTTTCTTCTCTTACAAGATCCATATCGGGAGTACGGATTGATATGTTTCCAGCAATAACATCTGAGCAGACCGCTTGTACAGGATGAGGTGCTCTCCCCCGGCGCTACTCAATATGCCGCACTGTATGGAAACTTTTACATCCTAGAAGGAATTGCTCCACCAACGTCCATCGTGGTGTGGCAGGCATGCGTGAGCAAAGTCCAGGCCCTTGGGGCGGTATCTGGTAGTTTCTTTGAGAGAGTCGTCTTGTGGAGAGAAAAGAACTTGCGGGCGTCTTCCGCCTGAGACCGGCTCCTCGTAGATGAAGGGCGATGTCTTAACATATTGAGAACCGGAATCTGCTGATCCGGGGGTTTCCCTGCGTGTGTGTGTGTGTGGGGGGGGGGGGGGGGGTGGCTACCTGGAAGCATATCAGGACACTGTCTGCGGTTGTAGAAGAGCGGCGCATACACCGCACATACAGTGAACCATCTCCTGGTCTGCCCGCTGTTGGAGCGACGGTGCACATGCTGGGACCTGTGGGGCAGTGCGGCAGCAGACAATGTACCCATCTCTGGCTTCTTGCTTTTTCTCAAAATAGATGCCATTTTGGTTCGATCGAACCATGAACAGGGAATTAACCAGGGAATTAACATTCCGAGTACAAGCATACACTTTATGCATGAATTTTAAACCTGCCTACTATATACGATTAGAAAATACACGGACAGTCATTACATATAAGTTACCGTACTCACCGAATTCTTACTGTAGCGGTACGCGTAAAAGAACTCCGGGGAGCCGGTTACAAATGAGATCAATAAGAACAAATTGCTGTTATACCCTGGGCACTACCTATTCGCTTGGGTTAAACAACCTGTTTCCAGCATATTCTCCTAATCGCTTTGTCTGATGATAATCTAGTTCGAAGCAAAACACGTTTAATCTTTAATTCTTAAATTGCGAACCGGAAGCCCTGCTGCTTCACTCTTGTTTTCGCCTTGTTTTTATTTTTTTTATTGATTTGCTAAATATCTAAACCTGTTTGTCATTAGGTTGATATAAGCTAAAACAATAATTTTATCATCCTACAGTGTGTCCTTAAAATCAAATAGATTCACATCTATATCCTTTATGATAATTGTCTTTAATATATTAAAAAAGCATATGACTATAGTAGATTCCAATTGATGGTAGAGTTATGGGCGGAGTTTGGACTGCGTCCATTACTCAAATAGGGGACAGAAATACCCAGAAAATCTTCGATTTCTTCCTCGCAATACAAAAGAGATCGGATTGAAAGAAGCTGGCCAACTACAAATAAAGTTACGCTGCTCGTCCAGTCAATACTGATTCTGCAGTGTCTTAAACATGTTAAAGTACCATAGGCCTATGCTGTGCCATAATGGTCGAAGTCGTCAATTTCAATTTTACGTGAACTGGCATGTTTTTATTTCATTTGTTTTTCTTTTTATCTTTCAGAAGTATATACAGTGATGATGATGGTATTTTAGTAGCAAGTTCCAAACGTGCCATAACATTTTTCATGCAGATACTTCTTTGTTCATATTTCTCCTTTACAAAAAAACGCCTTCATATTTACAAGTGCTCGCACATCTAAGCTGTAGCCTTTAGGAGCCATGATGGAGGATGGTATTATTAAACACTAAGCGGATGATTGCTTTGTAATTGAAATTAATTGAGGAAATTTACAATTCAAAATTGTGTTTAACCAAATATTTTGTATTTTATACTATGTGATGCATAGTGTGTCTACCCCAGAATTTATTTTAAACATTGCCTACCAACAACATATCATAAATTTGAGAAGGCTTCAGTCACTTGTATGTTACAATGCAGAACTTTTATCTTCACTATTCATAAAATCAGCTTTCACCTGCTTTCACTGAAACTATTCTTAGATTTAGTTTGCGCTTTCTTTGAACATTCTACAGTGTTCTAGGGTTTATGCTTTTGACAATTGACTGGGACTGTGAATGGTCCAATCGCTCAGGCTTGGTTATTACTAGGGTGAAGATTGGTCGTTCTTTAAAGGGGGTGGCTCGGTTTAAGATGTTTCTAAATAACATATATTCTCAAATGGAGTTCGCTCATAACTTCCAAATCAAGCAACCATTGACAGTATCCCATTTCCCACCACCAATATTATTTAACATGTTTTCATCAAATAACAGATTGTCCTCTTAATGGAGTTAATCATTTTCTCTCATAACTAACTCCACATCACACCCTTTAAAACCCTAAGATCCAAAAGTAATCATATTATTAAATTGTTTTTAAAAATAACTTACTAGTAACATATCTTCACCTCCTTAACGCAATTGAAGACGAACACAACTCTTATCAGTTAACATGTTTTCTAAATACATTTCTCTTCACCCAAATAATAACGCAATAACGTGTTTTTCGAACATGCAACTGTAATCAAATAACATATTTCCTTCAACACAAGGGGGAAGTGTCTGTTATGCTTTAAATACACCTTAACATTTAGCCTGTTGTCGTTTGTTTAGTTATTTCTAAACTTTCCGCCGTCCGCCGCGGTCATTTGCAAGCGGCTGCAACCCTGAGCTCCAAAATTACACCCAACCCAGATTTCACCACCAACGAAATGCTTCGTCGGCCCGCCGCTGCACGGGCTGCAACCCTAGCTTAAATTAAGATGCAGGCCACTAACTTTGTTGTATTTGTTTTAATTCATTTATTCTATATTTACTTTATTTATTTATTTATTTTCTAAGACTTTTCGCGACGAGCCGCCGCTGCAGCGCTCAACCCTGAGCATTTCTATAATTACATCCAACCCGATTTCACAACAGTAGGCTTCGCGGCGCCGCCGCGCCACTGGCTTGCAGCCCGAAGCTTGAATTCGTATGCAGCCAAATATGTTGTATTTATTTATATATTTATTTATTTATTTTATAATCTTTATTTATACATTTATGTATTAATTAATTTATTGATACATTTATTTATTTCTAAAACTTCGTGACGCCGCCGCTGCCAGCGGCTGCAACCCATAGCTTCAAATTTAGACCCAAACCCGATTTCACCAACATGAAGTCCTCGCGGCGCCACCGCTGCCAGTGGCTGCAACTCAAAGCTTCGCGGCGCCGCCGCAGCCACGTTTTTCAAAAGGTGAAGCTTCGCGACGCCACCGCTTCCAGTGGCTGCAACCCACAGCTTCGCGGCGCCGCAGCAGCCAACTTTTTAAAAAGGTGAAGCTTCGTGACGCCGCCGCTGCCAGCGGCTGCAACCCTGAGCTTCAAAATTACATCCAACGCCCATTTTACCAGCAGTAAGTCTTTACGACGCCGCCGCTGCCAGTGGCTGCAGCCCAGAGCTTCGCGGCGCCGTCACAGCCACGTTTTTCAAAAGGTGAAGCTTCGCGACGCCGCCGCTGCCAGCGGCTGCAACCCTGGGCTTCAAAATTACACCCAACCCCGATTTCACCAACAGTAAGTCTTTGCGGCACCGCCGCTGCCAGTGGCTGCAACCCAGAGCTTCGCGGCGCCGCCGCAGCCACCTTTTTAAAAAGGTGAAGCTTCGCGACGCCGCCGCTGCCAGTGGCTGCAACCCCGAACTTAAAATTTCCAAAGAGCATACTTATAATATTCAAGCTTTGCGACATGACCGCAGCCGCCGAGAGAACATGACTCCAGAACTTAGCCTTTTTTTATGACAATGTAATGCGGGTAAAATAACACATTCTAAAGTAGATATATGTCCATATTTCTTCTTTGATACACACATCAAAAGTTACGCCTTATACAACCTGACAAAAAATAAAGTACAATATAACAGATTTTAAGCTATTTTCTTTATTTTTTCAAAACTGTCGTGTGCGACATGTGGCGGGTTTTCCCAGATCACATCACATTTCCTCCTGTCACCGTCGGCGGCTGCAGCTCTCCGCTTTTTAAAAAGGTCGAGCTTCGCGGCACCGCAAAAAATTGGTAAGGGTAATCTATATATAAATATATATATATATATATATATCATCATAGTAAACAGTATTATTTACAGTGACTATCTTGGGAATTAAGAGTCTCAATCCCATTACAGAGAGCGTACAATAAATTACAAAGTAGAGACCTCTGAAGGCAACCGTTACTCTTAGTTTCAGACGTCCGTCCTGAAGATTCAGACATCCTCTGAAGATCGTACCACATTGATCGTAAGTGAGGGTATGCCATGAAACTCAGAGTCACGGTTGCCTTGTCCATAGTCTATACTTTGTATATAATTTATATATATATATAGTATTATATGATATATATTATATGATATATATTATATATATATCTATTATCTATATATATATAGCAATACCACAACTTTCAATGCCACCAGTATAATGCGATGTTCTTTACAAGCAAGAGAAAAATATTTAAACAATCAAATTTATAGTTAAGTCCATTTGGTTGGCTAGTGCCCAATTTGAAAATGAGTCTGTGTTCAGTGTCACTACGGTCTTTTTGGTTACCCCTGTAAGCAATGGCCCCGGTGACACAAAAATCATTAATGCTACAAATTGACGGTGGATTAAATGTTTAGCAACGGGAAAACCCTCAGAATTTATTCTGATGGACCGGAGATGTTCTGTAATGCGATCAGCAAGTCTAAGTTGAGTTTCACCAATATAAAGGATGTGACATTTTTTGCATATGATAATATAAACCAAGTAGCGGGTGGTACACGTGAAGTGACCGGCAACCTGAAAAGAGTGTGTGGGCCATTGATAAGAGTCATGTTTTCTTTGGTAACCACTTTGCAGGTGTTACATCTAGGATGTTTACATGGGAATGTACCGGGAGCTTCAATCAAAGACGATCGGGGATGGGAAGCACGAACTAAATGATTAAATAGATTACGGTCTCTTTTATATGCTGTGAAAGGAACGTGCGGAAAGACCTCCTTGGTAGAAGAATCTGACATAAGAATTTTGAAGTTCTTGAATATTGTACGACGTATGGGGTGTATGGAAGGGTGGTATGGAAGAACAAGGGGAACCCGGTCAGATTTGCAGCGATCAGAGTTTTTAAGAACTTCGTTCATGTTAATCCTAGATATGCGTTGCTTAGCAGCGATAGTAATGTCTGATGAATAGCCACGAGCATCAAACAACTGAGTGATGTCTTCAGAAGCTTTTGAATAAATCATGTTCTTCAGAGCATATACGCTTGGCGCGAAGAAGTTGGGAGTATGGAATGGAGTCTTTGCAAGCAGGAGGATGGCTTGAGGTGTAAATAAATAATTGTGAGAATCGGTGGGCTTGAAATGAATACTGGAAGCAACAGTGTTTTCACGGATAGTGAGTTTAAGATCCAAGAAAGTGACGGACTCCGTGGAGATATCAAAGGTGAACTTGAACGCTGGGTGGAAGTTGCAGACAATGTGGATGAAGTCTTCAAGCTCAGTGCGGTCACCAACTGAGAAACCCACAATGTCATCAATGTATCTTTTGTACAGAAGAGGCTGCTTGATGGTTAATTGGTGGAATAACTTCTCTTCAATGTGTCCAAGTGTAAGACAAGCTACAGAAGGTCCCATGACCGTGCGCATTGAAACACCCCGTAATTGGCGGAAAAAACGGCCATTAAAATGGAATGTGTTGTTGTCAAGAACGAGTTCTGTTAGACGCAGAAGGGTGGTGGTGGAGATTGCAGGATCATCCCGTTTGTCAAGATAGTATTTGATGGCAGTGAGAGCTTCTTTGTTGGGAATAGAGGTATACAGGCTTGTTAAGACTCTTCCTTCATTTTGTTTAGGACTCTCCCCACTTTCTTCGGATTATCAATGACTTTAGATTTCCTGATACCAGGGCGGATCGTTAAAAAAAAAAAAAAAAAAAAAAAAAAAAAAAAAAAAAAAAAAAAAAAAAAAAAAAAAAAAAAAAAAAAAAAAAAAAAAAAAAAAAAAAAAAAAAAAAAAAAAAAAAAAAAAGCAGCACAGAGATGAATGCAATCCACAAATGAAGTAAATCAATGACCCGTTAAGCCACTGACCCATCCCATCACGCCGCACATTGTTTATGAATACCAGAGTGCTCAAACTCAATGAATGAGCTATGCAAAAAGCTAATAGTATTACGTATTGATAAAAAACATCAAGGCTACAAAAACCATGTACAGTTGTAGAAAGCAGAAGAGTGCTCAACTAAACATACTGCAACCTATATGGCAACAGCATGAAAGGAGCGTAATACTCAATCTGCAGACAGTACCGTTTCGAACTTTCTGTTCTCATCAGTGCAGCACAGAGCTGAATGCAATATATATATATATATATATATATATATATATATATATATATATATATATATATATATATATATATATATATATATATATATATATATATATATAAAAAAAAAAAAAAAAAAAAAGTTTGGTTCATAGCTATAGCTTTGCTCTGCTCCATCTTGTTTGTATTGATTGACAGTAACATCCTGAAGAGAAAATGAAATGAAGAAACCATGTTCTTTGTAGAAGTATTATCAATTTAAGGCGTGTTTTCTTTCTGTAAAAGCCAAATAAAATTGGGCACTTTAGGCTAGTATTTGTGTTAGGAAATATGTTCAGAAAAAAACCCATTTAGACACAGTCTTGAGTCAAAACACGAGCTTCTATAGCCTGGAGCTTAAATGGATATTTTGGCTACTTCACACACGTGCTATTTGTTTGGTCAGACTCATCCATGTCCGAAAGCCATCATGTCATTATTCTGTCATATATTGCCCTTTCAAATTGAAACTACTGAAATTAGAACATCTATTTTTTAAACTGTAATTTCCGCTTTTGCATTATGGGTAATTTTGAGCCGATATCAAGATAATAAAACAGTTACGTATGTGTCATATATCGTCTGCCGCGTCGCATACTGACGTATTGGCAAAATTAGCATTTCGAGAAAAACAGTTTTACAGATTTTGCGATTTTAAGTTGCTCCATACTGTTAATTAAAACATATTTTTCAATTAAAACCTAGTGAAAAATCACCGATTTCTTTAGATATGCGAAAAAAAGATGTTAGATAAAATACGTCATTATGTGTCGACAAAAGAGCAATTTCAACATGAAAATAACAAATACGTCGTTATGTGACGCGTTTGCGCAAATACGTCACTATGTGAAAGCGACAAAGTAACAACTCTAACGTGAACTAACAAAAAAATACGTCGCACAGAAATGACACTATGTGAAACGGCGAATAAATCAAAATGCAGATACGATGTTATCGGCCTGCGCAGAATAGATTGTCGACAAATACATCGCTATGTGATGCAGACAATGTAACATTTTTTTTGCAAAAGTTTTGCAAATACGTCAAACAGACGTGGCTCGAAATATGTTTCCATTTCACTGGTATATCAAGCCCGTCACCTACATGTTGTTTGTTGTTTGATCTTAAAACCGCTAGATAAGCTACACCTTGAGGCAGTAACGGCCCCGGGCGGACAATACTTATAACACACCGTATATATATACACAAAATTAATTTGTGTATTTGGGTATGTGTGTGTGGGGGTATGTATGTGTGGGTGTGGGTATGTGTGTGTGTTTGCGTGTGTGTTTGAACTCTATAGCGGTATCTGATGACATCCCGTTTATGTAATATCGTATTGTAATAAGCTTCTTTTCAACATTTAACATGGTTTATCGGAATATAAATAGTCATGGAAATAAAACCTTTTGTTATTTCAATCTGAGTCTTGGCGCCACATTTCACATTACACGTCCAAGAAATTGACACCTCCTATTTCTTTCTTTCTTTTTTGGGGTGTGGGTTGCTATTTTGGTGTTTATTTTCGTTCATCAAATTATTTGTAATCATTTTTTATATCTTGATTTCCAGACATCTTGTTGGTATGCATAAAAGTCAACCGTTCCACATATCACACAGCCCTGAATTTTTGAAGCGAGAAATCCAGCTTTACTGTCTGACAAATTGAGACAAATTGGACAAATTGGTACAGGTGGCACAACAAATCCTAAACAAAAGGTGATGTGCATTATGTTTAGCCTTGTAAGAATAATGCTGAACATCAAACGTCTTGAGTGTGTAAGTAATGCACAAATCCATCTTGTGACCAACACCCAGCCTCTCATCAACACTGTAAGGCAACATCAACTACGGTTCCTTGGCCACATTCTCCGAATGCCAGAAGATGCCATGTAGACGATACGCTCTCTTCGAACCAAGACATGGCAAGAGGAGACCTGGGCGTCAGAGGAAAAGCTATGTACCCTACATCCAGAACCTCCTAGGGGACGTTGACCATTATTTACAGCCAGCAAACATCACTGCATTGGCAAATGATCGCAGTGCTTGGAGAAACCTTGTAGTCGCCTGCTCCGCAGCCGAATGATGATGATGATGATGTAAGTGCTACACTTTCTGCCAATAACAAAAGGGATCCACAGGGTATAGTTATCTTAAAATGGAAAACAACACCACCCACAAAATAAATATAATTGAGTGCGTGTATTACTTTTGGGGTCATCGACAGATGAAATATCACGCTTTGAGAGCGCGTGTGGTCCAGTGGAAAAGTGCAGGACTCGTGCTAATTAGGGCGTCAGTTCGAGCCCTGCCGAGGCCAATGTGTTTGTGTCCCTGGGCAAGATACTTAATCTCAATTGCCTCGCCGACCCAAGCGAAAGCTGGGGAGCTGTCAAGTTGTGTGGGATATTACAATCTAAGTGCTGATAGGGATGTGCGCTTGGCCGGCAGCCACCTAGATGAAGCGAAATGATTGTGACGATTTCCTAATAATAGGCAACAGCGCTTGGAGACTGTTTACAGTGATAAAGCGCTATATACAAACTGATTATTATTATTATTATTATTACTTTCAAAGAGTAACTTATTTCATCTGAAATGACAACATGCGATTAAATTGTAGCGAGCAGGTACAGGAGGCACAATAGATTTATTACCAATAATCGATGAATTATTTTGAGGTCCCTGACCTAAATGAATTGGTATTCGAAAGCAACATTAAGAATTGCATTTAAATTATATACGAGTGACAAACGAAGACCAATCGATGTATATATTATCTCAAAAGCTGAAAATAGTGGATACGATTTGGGTAAATTTGGCATAACGACTTTGCGTATTTATTTATTAAAACTTAACGATTATTGATAATAAGACATAGTCTGGTACAAACATGTCAATTTTAACAATATGACTGCAAAATAGATGGTATAAACTGGTATTTATTTGGCAATGGTGGGTGCCAAAGTAAGCATACACATATTACTCTAAAAAATAAGAAACGAATACTATTGTCATGTTTGCTTACAGTAGCATCATAAGTAACATAAGTACCATTTTTTGGCATTTTACACATTTTTGATACGTTTTTAAGGTTGTTTGTGCCGAAATTAGTTTAAATTAGCATATATTTGGTAAAAAATGAAATTGCTCTATTCACAAAATATTTTTGGGGATTTTTTACTTATATACCTTTTAAAAACCATCGATTTACAAGAAATAAAATGTCGTATCTACATACTAGTTTTCCCGTATCGTGCAACAAAGTCGTATCTACCAGGTACGACTTTGTTGCACTCAACAGAATATATACTTTTCCGTAGTTCCAATATACAAAGTTCACAGTAATGGCAAATCATATACGATGCTATCGGCCTGCGCAGAATAGATTGTCGACAAATACATCGATATGTGATGCAGACAATTTAACATTTTTTGCAAAGTTTTGCAAATACGTCACACAGACGTGGCTTGAAATATGTTTCCAGTTCACTGGTATATCAAGCCCGTCACCCACATGTTGTTTGTTGTTTGATCTTAAAACCTCTAAATAAGCTACACCCTGAAGAAGTAACGGCCCGGGGTGGATAATACCTATAACACACCGTATACGGGAATAAAAAAAAATGTCCAAGGATTAAAGATGAACTTGACCTGATTGCAATCACCATATCATAGATTTGTTGTTGTTTTTATAAAACACATCTAATATACTTTCATGGCAGGTTTTGTAAGCACACCCCCTATTTCTCTATTCCTATGGGATTTACACACATTAAACGTGTGTTTGTGATAATGTACTCTTGCAGAGCAAGAAAACAAGATCTTCCCATTGTTTAGGCTATTGCTAATAGTTTAGTCCCCTTTTGGCATAGCTGGTATTTATACCTGAATTACAGTAGTAGAGTTGAAAACCTTTTCATTTACACATCAAGATTAATCATGTTAATTGGGTGAGATTTTGTGTTAACATTAACTCTGCCAGTTCCACAATAAATTACAGTTACATTGATAATCGCGACTGAACGCTCACTTCATTACTTTCATAATGCTATACCCCGTATACATATATTAACGTAATATCTTGCTTAACTGTATAATCCCATTGGAATGGAGGAAAAAAAGGTGTGCTTACAAGGTCAAGGTCAACTTAAATCCTTGCACATTTTTTTGTTATTCACGAAGTATATACACAAAATTAATTTGTGTATTTGAGTATGTGTGTGTGTGGGTATGTATATGTGGGTGTGGGTATGTGTGTGTTTGTGTGTGTTTGAACTCTATAGCGATATCTGATGACATCCCCTATATGTAATATCGTATTGTAATAAGCTTCTGTTTGACATTTAACAGAGTTTATCGGAATATAAATAGTCATTGAAATCTGAATCTGGATCTTGGCGCCACATTACACGTCCACGAAATTGACACCTCCTATTTCTTTCTTTCTTTTTTGGGGTGTGGGTTGCTATTTTGGTGTTTATTTTCGTTCATAAATTTATTTATTTTTAATCATTTTTTATATCTTGATATCCAGACATCTTGTTGGTATGCATAAATGTCAACCGTTCCACATATCACACAGCCCTGAATTTTTGAAGCGAGAAATCCAACTTTACTCTATGACAAATTGAGACAAATTGGACAAATTGGTACAGGTGGCACAGCAAAACCAAGAAAAAAGGTGGTGTGCATTATGTTTAACCTTGTTAGTGCTACACTTTCTGCCAATAACAAAAGGGATCTACAGTGTATAATTATCTTAAAATTGAAACAAAACCACCCACAAAATATCTAAATGCTTTATAATATAATTGAGTGCGTGTATTACTTTTGGGGTCATTGACAGATGAAATATCACACTTTCAAAGAGTAACTTATTTCAGCTGAAATGACAACATGCGATTAAATTGTAGCGAACATGTACATGAGGCACAATAGATTTATTACCAATAATCGGTGAATTATCTTGAGGTCCCTGACCCAAATGAATTGGTATTCGCAAGCAACATTAAGAATTGCATTTAAATTATATACGAGTGACAAACGAAGACCAATCGATGTATATATTATCTCAAGAGCTGAAAATAGTGGATATGATTTGGATAAATTTGGCACAACGACTTTGCGTATTTATTTATTAAAACTTAACGATTATTGATAGTAGGACATTAGTTTGGTTAATATTTATAGGTCTTCTGATGTGCACATCTTTCACACTTTATGTATTATGTCTTTAAAAGCTGAATTTTGGGGGAAAATATAAATTGTGCAATGCATTGCTGAATTGATATTACCGATTCCGGTATGGTTCATATCTTCGACCGCGTCAAATTTTGGACCTCTTTTGAGGAATTTGGCATATACGTTTGTTTTGAACTAATCTACAAATTCACGAAATTTCAAACCTCAATGTGGCTTCATTAGTACAGTTATTAACTAATAATGACGTATTTGCAAAACTTTCATTTGTCAGCATCACATAACGACGAAATAAACGAAATGTACTCTGCCCAGGCCCATATAGCATCATATCTGCATTTTTCGCATAGTGACGTATTTGCACAAACTCTGTGACAAATTGGGACCCATTTGACACATTGCTTTAGGTGTCACAACAAGAAATACAATAAATAAATAAAAAAAAAATAATTAAATAAATAAATAAATAAATAAATAAATAAATAAATGACAGAATTTAGAACTCGCGTTTCATTCTTCCAAATTGAGTTAGAATTGATTTATTCCCAATAGCCGCTGGATTATCTTTAAGAAATGATGGTTAATCGTTACCCAGTGTTCCAATTTTGTTGAAACTAGTGTCAAATTATTCGTCTAGCCTTATTTTACAATATTTGACATTTGGTTTCGTAATTAGTGGGCAAAATGTAACAAGGGTCTACATGGTCTAGGGTCACCAAAACTTGACCTTAAATTGTATACAGAGCAGTCACCAAAAGAATTGAAATGAATTTTCTGCTCCAGTATGACCAGAGCAATAATTAGACACCGGTTTCAACAAAATCTGAACATTGGATTTTTTTTGCCCCAGAATGACCTTGAACCGTATCAGGGCTGTAGCCGTGTAACTAAAGGTGGGAACCTATACAAACTATACCGTTTTAATCATTTATGAGACAAACACATTGGTGTACATTTAAACACAATTTGACTTGATTTCAAATCTACCCCTGTACTAATTTTACCACCTAATTTTACAAAGTTCCCCACATTTCATAAAGGTTGTACCCAAAAAATCTGATTCAACACCCTTCAAACTATAGAAAAACATCTTCAAACATTCTTCCTAAACTTCTAGATTGGGATTCTCGTTTATAACCCTACTATATAATATCTCAAGCGATGAAAATACCGTAGTGCAAATGATTTGGATATTTTGCCTACAACCCCTTTATTTTTTCACCGCCTTGCTAACACCCCATTTTCTTGTACCAACTTATTTCATGTGATTGCCGATTGACATTTTACTCTCCCTTTCCTGCAAAAACAAAGTCCACCGGGCTATAGGCAAGGTATAGGGTGGTCCCAAAATAATGAATATGCATGGTGTGCTAGGCATGTTGATATCAATGTTCCACATATACAGCATTTTCATACTTTACTCTCATCACTCTACAACGTCCATTACTTCATATTCAAATAACGGATTATCATACACATGTGTATTGTATAAAGAAATATTCTAATTACTGGTCTGTTATATAATCTGTTGTAAATTACTAAAGTAAGTGAAACACTATAGTTAAAGGTTCAATGAGAGGTTCTTTCACATATGTCCCTAAAATATGTGAACATTTTAATTTTTGCACTGACTCAGAGATTTCCCGGGGAGGGCGCTCTGAATTTTCAAACAAATTGTGTTTTTTGCATATACATAATGCTTGTCCATATAATAATCACTGTGTAAAATAACAATCGAAGTTCTTCATATCGAAAATCGCAACTTTATTTTGAATTCCGGATCCGGAAATTTTGTTATATCACGGTAATCCTCTGCAATGGTACTTCCTGAAAACGGAAATTCCGATCTCTCTAACTTTGGAATTTGAGCATTTTAGGAGAGTACTTATCTAGTTGACTATTTTATTGCTACACAACAATATATATTTTTGAAATCTCTGAGTCAGACCTTTAAGCTTTCTATCAGAAATATCCCCATATGAATAATAAGATAAGAATTGTTTCCTTTGTTAACAAAAATTGCGAATGGTGTACTTTGATGTAGGATTTTTTGTAGATAGGATTGTTTATTATGGTATGTCCTTTCAAGCAAACTCTTTATTTCACGCAATTGTTAACCAAAACTTACTCAACATACAGCTCAACGGTGTATAAATAATTAGCTAGCACTCTTATGCTTAGCGGAACCGGCATTGTCCTTGACTTTTTGTTATATTTTACCACGAGCTTACGGTGGAAACACGTATTCACAGTAGTATCTGTAAATAAATCGGATGCGTAATGTGTTTAAGTGTTTACATAGGACAGCAGCTTTCAATCCTAGAACACTACACGTCAATACCTTTTTGATCATTAGTCATGAAACTAATGAATTCAAAATTCTGGTCGTTAATAAACATGAAACATGAGTGTTTTGTATTTTCTCTTTTGCTGAAGGATATGAAAAAAAAAACCCACAAACCAGCAACAAAGAAAATTCCAAACAAAAAAAACAAAACCCACAAAAATGCAAACCTTTAATAAACGTATAGAAATACTTTTTAGAGTATGTGTCCATATTTGCGTAGTTGGTTGTGAAGTTTCTGCATACGTTTGCCAGTCTCATTCTAGGACTATAATCTCTATCAAAAAATTCTGACACATGTTACATGACTGCATGAGAATGCCATTTGCAAGCCATCGTAAACACATATTTTACTGTTTAATTTGATAGAGTGTAAATGAAATATTATTGTAAATGACAGTGAATGGCTCATGTATCGTCACATTCCATGGCACAGCAACACTTTTAACGATTAATATGGCATTGTGTGTAACGCAGACATACGGTTAGGTCAGTAACTAACATTATCGGCCTTGGTTTCCTTGTTCTACGAAATAATCTCAATTTGAGTAAAATGATTCAAAGCCATTCAAATGAGTCAATATAATAGTAAAATGTAGTCACGCGGATTCATGTAACAATCGGTGGTCGATGAAACCGACTTGTGTAAAGCCTTGATTTAAAGGTAATGCTCAATAATAGAATTTCTAATTGAGTCCGTGTCATCATTTGATTAATTTGGGATCAGACGAAATCTTGAAATGCTAATTGAACCTGACTCAGGTTTGAGTGGTCTCTAATAAGTTTCTTTGAACGCACTGTGTATGCATGGATGATAGTAGGTATATTATAAGTTATGACATCTCTTGTACTGTTTTCTTCTCTTACAAATACATTTGAAAATAAAGCAAACAAACAAAATGACAAAACGAGACATAAGCGGTATCATGATTTGACTTTATATGAATATACGTAGTCATCCTTTTTGTTAGAAAAGAGAGAAATGGTTGATTCAAATGTATTTTGCATTCACCTTTGTTTATAGTGTAGTTGCAGTTTAAGGGAAAATGGTGAACCATGCAGTAAAGTACCAACGTCACGATTTCCATTTGCGTGTAACACGTGTTACTGTCACACGTTTATGCTGCTTATGTTAGCCGTGACCACAGATTTAATGTTTATGTTAACTTGGGTTCGTGTGGGGCAGACCACTCAAGTCTTGATGCAGTTCTTGTGCAGTTGCATTTTCAGAGCAGGGCACAGTGTATGCCAAATCGGTCAAAAATGTAAGGCAAAAATCACAGGACCTACAGAATGAATCAAAATTAATGCATGATAACACAGTTTCTTGACAAAATTAAAGTGGCGCTATGTGATCCAAAACCTTTTCTCATCCGACCTACCTAAAAAATTGAGATTTTAATATCATCCTTTTGATACACGTATTTGCTCTAGTCTAGTAGCACCAAACCGCAAGATTAGAATCAATTGAAATTATTGGAATAAGCTTTTCTCAAGGGTAGCTAATGAACCGAAAATAAAGCAGGAGGTGCTATAATCATGAAATACACATTTAAAGTTAAATTGCCAATGAGTCAATTCATAACTCTATTTTAATTTATATAGAATGGATGGATACATTGTTTTCATAAATTGCTTGGTGTACGTAATAAGATACTGCTATTTCTCTCAGTTAGTTTTCTCCTGTGAGGCGAATAGTATTATGTAGTGGAAGAAGTGTTTATTCAGTCTTTTTGACATCATTAAATTCAAGATCCAAGACAAGAAAATTTACTTGATTTTTCCCATATGCAATGGTTGACAAAATTAAGATCGAAAGTGCCATCTACGGAGGAGAAGCCGTTCCCCTTAGTTGTTACAAGCTAGCGCGGTATTATGATAAACGTTTCAAGTGTTCCGCATTTAAAATACACATTTAAAGTGGAACTTTCTGAGTAGGTAAATAAATCCATTTTCGTTTTAAGAAAGGAACAGATCCGCTTTAATCGAGTTTCTATTATAGAACCACTAATACAATATGAACGAGCGCTCTATATGGTTACTTTCGCTCAATAATCATAGGCATTGCTTTTTTGTCACTTTTATTGTACAAATTTAATTTCCTGTTCCATAAGCCTTTTTCATTCACTTAAGTAAATTCAACTAAAAGTAGACCAAACTGTTTGTCTAGAGTATATTATAAGTTCTTCTTTGCGCTGATTAAAACTTTTTTGAGGATAGTATAAAAATCGACAGAATGGGATAGAGAGTCAGAGGATGGGGAGCGGTGCGGGTGAGAGGGAGAAAGAGAGAGAAGAGGAGATGAAGGATGAACAAATAGAGAGGAAAGTAAGGAGATAAAAAACAGATAGCGATGGTCTTCTTGATACTGAAATTAGTAACAGCATTCCCAGCATTACGTCAGAATGGCGTCATAGAGTTAGCATGTCAGCAAAACTGTCAGTTTCCATAGACACACAGTGTAAAATAGGGGAAATTGAATTTTTCACCAAAAGAAAGTCATGCGCTTTATAGCTCTACATGAGGGAATGAGTAGCTTTATATATATTTAAAGGCACTGGCCAGATTTAAGGGTATTGAGAAAAAAGTTCTCTTGTATAATTATTACACCTTGCTTACCGACATGCATTGGCACTGTAAGTAGAAGGGTAAACATATTATTGTGAGGTGTTGTTTGCTAAAATTACCGTCTACAAAAAATAACTGCTCTTGTGCATGAACATATTGACACACAAGTATATTATAAATGTTATCTAATGAAGACGAAAACTAATAGGCCTATACCTTATTGTGTCTTATACGCGAGATGTCATCAAGCGTCTTACGTGTTATGAAGAGTGGGATCATCAATTCGACATGAGTGATGATATAGCTGTTAGAGTAAGGGTTGGTTAGTAGTTTGTAGCATCAAGGTTTACAGCCAGACAAAGTATAAACCCTATAGCCTGTTTTGCTAAAAGTAAACAATAAAATAATTTTATGTAGGTTATCATGACCACCACTATT
Source organism: Ophioderma brevispina (assembly GCA_023653785.1). Lineage (NCBI taxonomy): Eukaryota > Metazoa > Echinodermata > Ophiuroidea > Amphilepidida > Ophiodermatidae > Ophioderma > Ophioderma brevispina. Next base: position 142,329 of record JAMKCH010032762.1, read on the forward strand.
TTAATAATTGCTCAAAACAAAATCTTAAATCTGCAAATTCAGATACAAAAATATCAGGTGACCAATGAAAAGATTATATACTTGATCAATATTTCATGAACCATGTCATTAATGCCGCGATTTTACCTGGCAAATCTTGTTATATAGGCCTATGTTATATTTATTGAAAAAAAAAAACTTTATACAATACCGAGCATGTGCCAAGCATGTCAGTATTTATTGCATCTTGCAGTAATCAAAATTTAAAAAGTTATGGTAGCTGCATGTACATGTAAACACAATATTGAGTTTTAAATTATATTTTATAATAAAAACACCCTCCCGAATTCCGATTTAAAAAAAAAATAACAAAATAGAGTATGGATTACATCTAAATTGGTCACATAAATGAAAATAAACAGCTCTCACTCGCAGAGATATAACTAACTGAAATAGTTACTATAATTGAACATTTATATACTACACTAATTAATTAATAACCGTGATGAAAAAGTGAAGCACAGGAGCTACATGAAGCAAATAAAAATATATTGAAGAGTTTAACACACACACACACGCGAAAAAAAATGAACAAATCAGACCAAGTTAATCAAGCGAACCCTGTCCGAGTGTTTTAATACTTGTTAAAGTTCTATAGATACCACACAATACAGACCATTCATACCTGATGATAATAGGCACATGGTAACATTCGCAAACGTGTCTCAGACGTTTGCACCCAGACAGAGCCCAATTTCAATCCCAATCAATGAATGGAATGACATTTACATCGGTTTAGTTTATGCTAACGTAAGATTTTCGTAGGTTTACTGGTAGAAATGCTCTAACGACCATAGTACACTGTTCAGGAACGCTACTACCATTATGGTCGTAACCAAAATCTTAAGCCATGCGTAAGATGAACTTTACGATCATAGTTTCGGGAACGGACGCCAGGGTACATGCGATGCGCTACTTTACAGATCAAATGTTTCGGCCCACTTCAAAATCGACTTTTTGAAGTGCTTTGAAACAGAGGACCCCCATACATGTCAGACTCTCGGATCCCTTAAATATTTTTTTTTAAACCATTCTCTTTTATACAACCTGAAACATGTTATCCAATTATCTTTTATCGTACGTGAAATTAGCAATCCCTAAATTCCTACACCAAAATATGTTTTAACTAAAAATGTTCAAAACCGTTCATTCTTTTTTCAACTAAAAGTCCACTCCCACCTACAAAATTCGGCAGGTGTGCTACTCTTACAACAACCCTAACCCAAAGAAGCCCATAATCTTACAAGTACCCACGACAAAACAAATAGTTTTGACATTACAATTTTGGATGCGATTTGAATAGTCTCTTTTCCTCTAAATGACCCATATTTAGAAACTGTATGTCACGGGATTTAAGGATAAACACGCTTAAGCAATCTCAGGCGCGCGGGGACACGTTTTGTGAATGCAAATTATGTTTGTTCATTGACATTTTCAAACACAAGGGAGAAAGTGGTATCCTGAAAGGCGCTTAACAATAACACAACTCGCTATCATGGGGTTTCTATTTGAGGCCAGACATTTAGGTAGTTGACTTGCTAATGTCTTCCGATATTCTGCTGAGCTGGCTAGTTGAACTATATAACTTACTTTACGTTCTTTTTTTTCGGGTCATCTACCGTGATTAACCTTCGTCTTCCTGAGCCATTTATGTAACAAAACTCCCGAGGGGGGGGGGGGTGGTTACCAACCCCCTGTGATTTGCGTTGTTATCTGAACACCCGATTCCTGTAATTTGGTACCAAAGGATAGCTAGAGTTTCTTCTTTACATGGTACAAAATAAGTACGAACTCCCCATTATGACGTACACCATGACGTCATGTTGAGGAAAGTACGAACATACTGAATATAGGGCTGGAAAATTGATATTTCGAATTTTTAGCGATCCTAAACACCACCCTATTATTTATGCTCTAAAATGATATTTTTATATATAAAATAGTCATTTCCCTCAAAGTAGGAGTCAAAAACGCATGAAAATATGATTGTCCTAAACCTTTTTGGCGAAAAATTGAATTTTCACGTTGTGGGTCTATGGAAATCGGCAGTTTAGTTTGCTGAAATGCGAACTTTTTATGACGTCATGTGACGTAATGCGAGGCCAGGTTGGTACTCATTTGGTATAAAAGGAAAGAGAGGACTAGCTATCTATTGGTACCAAAAGCAAGTGTATGTGATGTTTCTGTGTTGTGTTGTTAGGCATGTTGGACTTCTTTCCGGAGGGGTTTTAGCAACCGGGGAAAAACCTGAAGGGGGGGGGGGTGGTAACACCCCCACCCCCCCCCCCCCCCCCCCCCCATAGGTAGACGAGGGTTTTAAGGAGGGGCAATCTGGTTGACTGGACAGGCGCAGATAAAGTACAACGTTAGCCCCATGCAAGTGCATAACGGTACGCGGCAATTTAAATTTCAAAATAATGTTATATTTCAACTTTATATTTGCCTAAATTTAGTGTGCGTAGGTAATCGACGATGCGGTGCAAAGATTTTTGATATATGAACAAATGAAAACCTTTTTTCCATGTTCGTATTCCGGCGAGAAATTTTTCATGTAAAAAGAGACATTTTTTTTTTCATTCAGGAAGCATAATGCAATGTCTAGGAGGTCAAATAGTGACATCACTCAATTACAATTGACATAACATAAGGAGGATATAGGGCATGTTTGTTTCATGTATATCCATCGTCCTGCTTTGGAGAAGAAAAAAAAAACACCGCTATATAAAGAACACACGCTAAAATACTCAAATTATATATACGTAATTCTAAATCAATAGTTTTATTTTTTGTGATTTGGGACTATTAACTGAGCTACTGGAAACATACTAATTTTCCTATGGCATAATAAAAGTCTGCCTCATTTAAAATTATGAACACATTTAAAAAGGCAAAACCAATTTCGTGTGCTGTCTAGAAAACGATCCATATCAATAAAAAATGTGACATAATATGCCTTAATTAACACAGACAGTAACTCTGAAAGACAAGGTAATAGTCATTTATATGCACTACTTTTTTTCCCTTTATATATCCTATTTAATTGCTTAAAAATGATGAACTTAAGTTCAAACTATTCCCACTGACTCTTTACAAAATTCAACGTTTGTATTATTGTGATTTGACTACACATATTCCTGCGGTAAGGTCCCCATGACCTTGCAAAAGAGTCTGCACGAATTTTTTTATGGTTTCTAGGCAACATTGACCTGCTGATTACAATTCCTGATGAGGCAATTTGTTCATCCTTGAAGCCTTTTCAGATAGGAATGGGGTCCATTAAAAGGGGAATCCATTTGTAAATGTATAACACCGAGGTCAAAGATGTAATGACATGTTTATCTGGTTCTAAAGATTTTAAAAAAAAAATATAGTTTTCTTATATCTACAACCGTTGTGTTTGCACGACGAACCAAAAACTGTTAAGGGCTAACGGGGGCAAACATTAATACTAATCCTATTGGTTTCAAAATTTTGTTGTGGGTACTGTAGGAAATGCACATTTAATTTAGTTAATCACTCAAGATATCAAAGTGATTTCCCCCATAGACGGACCTGTGCCTACCCACTATTCATGCTATTTACCCCTTAATCATATCCGAAGTCAAAGCAAATCACTGTTAGCCCGTTTATGAAGAGAATTGTGGGGATTTAATTTTTCTTTACCTCTTTACCCAGGTGCACGCTTGAAAACCATTATAATCCTACTTTTTTAAAATTAATTGTCCCCTAAACTATGCTCAACTGTATCTTTAATCAATCCTTAAAACCAGATGAGCACGCTAATGGGCAACGCTCCACGTATCAATCATTCGGCGAGTTTTTCCCGCGCATGTCGAGTTTCCAGCGCTGTGTATCGAGTTTTCCTCCTCGCCATAATTTCGAGTGCAGCGTTTAAAAAATGTCGAGTTTAACAGCGCTATATGCCAGTTTGCCCTCTATAAATCGAGTTTTGCTCTCTATAATGGTATTTGACATAAATCTCGACATGATTTTTGTCTCGAACTGAGAAAACTCGACATGATTTTTTGGTGTTGTTTGCTCATGGTTTGAGCAAAAAAAAATCATTCGAGTTTGCTCATGGTGAAAAAATCATGTCGATTTGCTTATGTTGAAAAAAAACATGTCGAGTTTGCTCATGTTGAGAAAAAACATTTCCATTTGCACATGTTGAAAAAAATCATGTCCAGATTTTTTTAACCTCGGCATGATTTATTCTGGACATGAGTTATTACTGGACATGATTTATGAACTCGGCACATAAGTTCAAACTGGATAGGCATCGCTGTAAACTCGACATATAGCGAGGTAACTCGATATACAAAGGCGCATGAAACTCGCCATGATTTGATACTTGGAGCGTGCCATAACACCCTATGTCCCTTTGAATCCCCGTATGAACGTTTACTAATTTACAGCCTGTTTAATATACCCCTGATCCCCGTCCAAAATTTTCAACAGATGCAAAAGTTGTATCATCAGGATTTTCGCATGTAATGTTGCCCCGGAACCATCAAAACATTTCGTGCAGTATCTTTTGGCCAGGTCATATACACAACTCTATGGTTATACGCTGGCGAAGTTACAACGGCGAAGTACAACATGTTTCCATATAAGTGTTAATATTACATAATTAATTGGGTATGTCAAATTAAAATGTTTGCATATCTTTTTAAAAGTAATAAACGTTTTTGATATTCAGATTAGTTCGCCTGGTATTGCAATGAATTAAAGAAACTTTTTTTTTAACTCACTGCAAGTGCCGAGGAGCCATTAGTTTGTGAACGCGGTTGAGTTATTCCCAATGACCAATGGTCACACTTCAGAGATCACTGGCCTAGATTAGGAGGACTTTGTGCACGAAATTTATACCACACGTGAGGGAATAAAACAAACCGAAAGCAAGCAGTAAATCTGAATATTTCATATTTCTAAATACGCAAAAAATTGGCAAAAGACCAATTAATTGTTTTGCTTTACAATAAAAGGTTTAATTCTTTTAATGTTACTATAATTACACTAAATACAAAAAATATACAAAACTTGGTTATATTTCATTTGATTTAAAAAATATGATTTTCAGACGTACTTCCGTTTGGGGGGGGGGTTCATGGACCCCCCACTTAGTATTGGACTTATCCTGATACCCAGCCTATCCTCCCCCACCCTCCCCGACGTAGTAAAACATCTGGGATTTTTATATCACTTGAAATCGTTGGTCTAAGATAGTCGTATATAATAAAATATTCGAATCGACCGCTCTTGTGAAAATTCTAATAATTGTATTTTCTATCAGAATCAACTGAAATTCTAGAAATAACTTTTCTTGTTGGATATGTAGAGAACCATAAACAACACATTTGGTATCTGGATAAGGACATATACCTTTAATTAATTCATATGGTCGATTCGATTTTTTTATGAACAAAAACGCATTTTAAAAAGTCAAAGAATTACAAAAAAAAAAACGGGCGAAAAAAAAACAATCCGAATGGCGGCCAGAGTAAAAAAAATGTGTTTAGGGAAATATGAACTGAATGTCCCCTTAAATAAAAAAATCATAAATGAAATTATAAATAATAAATAATTTAATTCATTAATAAGCAAATAAATAAATGGGATTTACAAAACCCAACAAACGCCATCAAGCAACAAAAGCAAATATAATACACATGTTTCTTTTTTTTTTAATTTTTAAAAAGGAAAAGCAGAGGAAGCTGCTGCGTGCGGAAAATTCGAACTAGTATTACAATCCACGCATCGTAATATTGAATGCCGTTGATTTATTCACCACTCACCGTTGAGCTGTCTTAAATAGGCCACCGACATAGGTGAATCTAAAGTCCTTGATAGATTTCGCTGATGTATGATAAAAGAAAAATGTGCGATTATAAAAGAGGACATTGTACGGTTTTTCAAATGTTTCACAATGTATTATGCCCTCGTTATTATATATACCATTTCTTACGAGTATATAAATAGACCCAACAACATACAATCAAAAAGACTACAGTGCAGGTAAAAAAAACAATTACAATAATAACTACACTGAAACGGAAAAAATCTCAATTAATAAAATAAAAAACAACAACTTTTTACTGACGAAGTTAAAACAAATAAAATCATAATCTTACAAACTACTTATATTACATCTTTACTCTCCTGGCTTTGAAGACATATAATGTGTGTGCATGCATTTCATTTCTTAACCAAAAAATTAAAGAAAACACAGCCAAAAGGTGAATTTATGATTTGATTTAATAGACCCGTGACGTCACGAAAGACCGTCATGGAGCACATCACATGTGAGGTCACATGGTTGTCCGCACGTTCTTTCAGGCGGTGGCGGCAAGCCCATTCAACACAGCAACTCACCCAAAATGTTGGTTCGGTCATGGGTGTTTCATGACCCACATCGACCTAGTATCGTTCCTTGTTTATTCGCTCCGCCAAAAGTGATAAATTTAGAAATCGTGGACTTGACCATGCGAAGATTATTAGTTGAATAAGGAATGTGTTAAACTCGTGACATTTGTCTATGTTCAGGTGTTCATCTCGTACCAAATTCAGCAGTGTCGCACATGAGAAATGTTTATTTGTAACACCAAAGTATACCCAAATAATGGAAAATTTCGGGTCATTAATTTACTTACACACCGTCCAGTAATCTCATGCATCTGGTGCCGAATTCTGATGTTCACGAAAATCCGATAAGTAAGCGGAACTATACAATGCACAGTCTAGCCGTCCTCATCATTTGACAGTGAACAATCATCACTAGTGAAAATCATTAGTAGAATTGAAACAGATGACCATCAGGAATCCGTTTTTGTGGGGGGTGATGCTTATCCCAACATTCACTTCAAAAATCAAAATCAGTAGGTGAATGGATGCAATTCCCCGTATGGGTAAGGCATCCTCTCACCACCAGAATCCTTCATCACAACAATCATTCTCGAAGCACAGGAAGATAACACTAAATTATTGCATATCAAAACAGTTCAAGACACGTACCAGTACATTGAAATCCCTTCACATGCCTCAACAAACAACCCAAGGGCCCTTGGAGTTATTTAGAATTTTCATTATTGAATGAGATATCCCATGCATAATAGGGATTTGCACCTGTCTATACCAGACCGGGACTGCAGGATTTTTTTACAGGGGGGCGGGTCCTCGAAAAGAAAGTGAACTTTTTTTGGAAAATGCCCCTAACACCCCCGAAATGATTCCTTTTTTTTGTGTTGGACGTTTTGAACATGTCATCGACCAAAAAGTGGACTTTCCTCCCTCGTCAAAATGTCTCTAAATTTTGGACATTTTTAATTTTATGTATCAAAACAATCAGCGAAAAAAGTGGACCTTTTTTCCCATTTGGTGGATTTTTGGGGGGGGGGGGGGGGGCGGGGCGACCCAACGCAACCCTCCCCCCCCCCCTCCCCCCCCCCCTGCGTACGGGCCTGGTCCTAACCCACTCATGTACCCCCCCCCCCGTGTACACTGCCGCGCCACAACATCTAGAAATGTACAGCTAGCCCCCTTTATAGGCCAGACGCAACACATTGCATCTATCTCGTAGTTCCGCAAAAACTCTGGATACACCTCGAAGACATTCCTAGTATATTGTAAAATCATGTTTAAAACGAAGTATTAAGTTTGATTAGAAGAAATACAACCTCTTACTGTCCCTGATTTGACAACATGACGTGTTTTTTACACCATTTTCTTAAAAACATTTGCAAAAAGCATGACCATTATAGTATTCATGAAACAGTGATATAGATAAGCATGTAGATGCATTCTATTATTAAATTGCACTATTTTGCATCAAGGAGAAACATGGTCGACAATTGGTAGAATTTTTAGAGTTAATTTGTTTCAAAAGTACACAGGTGTTAAACAGATAGTCTGCGCAACATTTTTAAACACTGTGTCGAACCCTCTTCCTCCGACAGAAAACGTGGTATTTATTTTATATGTCAAGGCTAATAATATCAAGGCATTAACAGCCTTTTATCTAATTATACGTATAACTCTGAATAATGCGCCAACATGCGATTAACCTCCTTTTTGCAACTCTGCAAGTCCTGGTTAGTTGCTACATGAGCAGGAAGGTTTTCGTACGAGAGGGGAGAAATTATCTCTGTGGGAGGCCAACTTGGGACCTTGGGATTTCCACAACAAACTCGGGTGAGACCTGACTAAGCGCCTAAGAAGGCAGGGTCAACTGAGAGAGCTCAGGTAGCAGCTGGTTGAGGAGATCTTTGTGCTCGTCCATAAAACCGCGGTGGAACAAAATGGCAACTTTCACCTGCCCTGCGATGACCCAATGGTAGGATATAGTACGAGGTGAGCCTCACTCTCAGTGATACCGATGATGGGAATGGCACTTCTCTGGATTGCATCAAGTTGATAGTGTAGTGGGTGTTTGTTCCACACCATGCTGAGCTTTGCATATTCAAATGATGGACGGAGTTGCTCATGATAAGGTGCAGCTCGGCGGAGCAACCCGTTGGCTGACTGGCATTTTAAAAAAAGCTAATCACAACAGAGACGCAAGACAGTTCTTACTGATGGACATGCAGTAATCAACCCCGTCGCCTCTCTTCCAGAGTTTGTTTCCCAAAGATAGTGCTGTCAGCGGTCTGTTCGTGTTAGATATTATTACGTTTTACACTATTGGCCTAACTACTCTGTAGTCCATTGTTTTTTTTTTTTTTAATTTTATTATTTTTTTTTTTTTACAATTTGTGTGTGTGTGTGTGTGTGTGTTTTTTTTTTTGACAAATAAAATCAGAAATAACCCTTCCGGTGGGGGTTGATGTCTTTCAACTCCAACGGTTTTTTTTTGAATAAGAAAATATTCCTTTACACATATAAAAAATTCACAATTTTTTTCGTCAGATTTTCGCTTTTTACGGTGTTAAACCGCTGGCGACGTCTGAATTGGATTTCTTGGCCGCCCTCCCCGCGTTTGAGAATTTTACCTGGGCAATTGGACTACGTACTTTCACCTTAGGGGCGAGAGTGTTAACGTGGGTTTTCTATCTAATGCGAGTTTCGTCCAAAACTTGGCGGACCCAATATAAGTTATGATGTCATTGTTTTGAACCCAATTCCAATGGCTAACAAGGATTGGCGGGGCTTGTATCTGGGGCGGTTTATCTCTGTGATCGATATTCATGAGTCCCGTGTCCTTTTTGCGTATGGTCACACACACCGTAAGTGCCATGCATTTTGAACAGTTGTTGAAAAAGAAATCCCAATCTAGGCAAGGAACATTTCATCATTGTTGACGCATTGCTTTGTTTTTGATTGATATTATCATTTGGGGCTGAATCGCTTCTCGCTGAAAATTTGGGTGTAGGGGGAATGAGCTTTACTTGTCAAAAACCTGACCTGTTATGGCATCCTTAAAATTTTTCTTCGGGGATCAATTTGAACAATTATAACGATTTACGTAAGTTTTTTTTTCTACCCTTACCCCCACCCCCCCTCAAAAACACCACGCAATGTGCGCTCCACGGGTGTACCCTCTGCCTGTCATGATTCACACATTTTTGATTACTGCACAACAATATACACCGTGCGTAGACCCACGTATCCTTGCGGCATGGTACCCATACCATACTACTCTACTCTCTCTGCTTACTACTATCTCTCTGCGCGAAAAAAAAAAAAAAAAAACAGCGAAACAGTCACAAACTTCACAGATTCAATCACAAACTCCACAGATTTTAAGTGTCACTGATTCCACGCGAAAATCCCACAAAAATTCCAATCATGTTATTTTGCATGCGAATTAGCTACATTTGAAGTCGATAGATCGATTTTCAAGAAATGAAGACCTCATTCTTTAAGCCGATAGGTAAATGTAGAGCAACTGCACGAAAAAAAACAAAAATAACAAAGATCTACTTTATAAAAATCACAAGAAAAGTATAGATTCGTTAAAATGTTACCAACTGAATGTTTTTTATCTCGAAGTGAACTTGCATTCCATCAAGATCTGATTATTTTCAATTAAAAAAAAACATATTTTCGTCCGATTCTATGCATTCCTTCAACAATTTGACGATCCGATTCATTGTGTCTATCTTATGATTGGCATTTCTTACTATTCGAATCCACAGAATGCAGATTACCTGACCTCAGCTGAAAGTACATAGTCGATTTTTTTTCCGAGGGGAGTGGTCACTGAACTTTCGCGGTCACAACAAACCTTAGCGGGATCATAAGGGAGCCATCTATTGAATGATTAATATTTCGCATAAAAGCCGGTATGTGTAAACAGAGCCCTCTCTACATGAAGGTATCTTTTTGTGGTATAATGTCATAAGGGATCTAATTAAGCTTAGTTACGGCGTGAATTGCGTCACGATATTAGAAATAGAAGAAAATGACAATAATAATAATAATAGATGATGATGATAATACATGGTTAAATAAGATGGGACAGCACACAAAAATAAACTTTAAAAAAATGCAAAAATCGACTATGGCATAGTCTACACTTGCCCAAGACTCGATTTCCTGCAAATCATTGTTGAGAGAGGCCTCAGCTAGGATTCTGTCCTCTTTTAACTTTATGAAGGTTATAAGTGTGACATCGTCTGCATAGAGGATTCTTGTGATGTCGACAATAAATATAATGAAAAGAAGAGGGCCGAGGATTGAACCTTGTGGTACACCTGCATTAATCGACTTCTTGCTGGATGCTCTCCCGTTTAGGATGACTCTGAGGGAGCGGTCGCGCAAGCAGTCTTAATTATTTTAAGAGTATAAATATTTATAGGCAAGCCTTCTCGTTTCCTTGAAATAGTCTCAAATACACACTAGAGAGATAGCGAGATATAGAGAGATTGATGCATAGATATAAAGATATCTAGATATAAAGCAATATAATAAATTTGATCATAGCTAATAAGTACTTTTACTAAATAACTGAAATATCTGACAGTTTAGAAGATTTTTAGTTTTATATGTTTGTAAGGAAATGGCTATTTCAAACTTTTTGACCAACTGAGATATATTTTTTTTTGTTCTAAGTTGAGGGTTTTACATGATTTATGTGATTGTTTTTCATTTTTATGAGTAGTATTACTTATTTCAAAGCCAAATTATTTGCATGTATAAATAGCTTAGCTTATCTCGGAATTAACAAAATACCCCCAAACAATTATGGCAATAATCTGGGAACTGAAGTAATTGTAAATTAAATATCTGGAATCTGGATCCGCAATATTAAATTAACACAGTGGCCAGTGAGGATAAAGATATACGATACCATTTGGTTGACGGTGGACGCAAGGTTGCGACTCTGCGCCAATAGGTAGGCAATGGAAACACCGGTTTGTCTTGAATAGAGCGTTTGTAATGATGGAGAATCTGGCGCATCTGTGTATTGTGTTATATCTCCATTGTTGCGGCACGCTTCATTTGCTTCAAAACGGTACACAGTAGCCTCGTCTACATGTCCGGTTTATTCCTTACGTTACATGCGAACTTTGAAACTCTTGTCATGGTGAATCTTATTTTTTACACTGGTCATATATGCCTTGCAAATACAAGCTAAAATCGTCGGCTGAAGAAGACCAACGTAAGTGCATTTTGACTATTTTGGCATTGAGGAAAAAAAAAACAACGAAAAAAAAAAAAAAAAAAAAAAAAAAAAAAAAAACGAAGGCACCCCAACAAAACAACAAAAAAAACACAAAAAAAAAAAACAAAAACAAAAAACCCCCACCCCCCCCCCCCCACCCCACCCCCCCCCCCCACACCAATCCACCACCACTCCCCCCACCGTAAAAATAGAAGAACATGTTTTGTGTTCTATTGTGTATCATCTAGTCGTTGTGTGTCCATACCTTATACTAGGTATTACGACTATGCAATGTTATTTGTATGATATAAATGAGATAATTTCTACTTGACAAACGTAATTAAATATTTAGTTACAAAGAAGATACGTAGTGAAATCATTAATTTTTCTGGTTAGGTGCAAGACCACGTAAGTGGCACTTACGTTACGTTGGTCTTGCACTGAAAAAACTGTTTAATGCAGACCAAGTAAGTGCCAACTTACGTTGGTCTTGCCACGAAAAATGGTGCACAAATGCTTAATGCAAGACCAACGTAATGGCACTTACGTTGGTTCTTGCACTGAAAAGGTTGCAAAAATGTTTACTGCAGACCAACGTACGTGCCACTTCCGTTGGTCTTGCACTAAAAAATGTTTAATGCAAGCCCAACGTAAGTGCCACTTACTTTACGTTGGTCTTGCACTAAAAGGTGCAAATATGTTTATGCAGACCAACGTCAAGGCCACTTACGTTGGTCTTGCACTGAAAAGGGTTACACTTGCTCATGCAAGACCTGGCACTTACGTGGTCTGCATTACGCGGAAGAAAGCGAATTGCACATACGTTTCTCTTTTTTCGAATTAAATCTTTTTGTAATCACTTACATATCTTCACACATAGTTTAATTATGCGCGAATACCTCCTCTTTCCAAATTCACCAAAAACTCAATTCGACAAAAATGTCACTTACTTGGTCTTGCATTCACGAGAATTTATTATTAGCTTTTATCACCCAGGCTATACTCTAAAAATCGCATTAGAATCAATAGCAAAGGACGTTTGCGGTAATTGTCATTTTTTTCCTCTAGGGACATTTAATATTATTATATTAAGATATAAAAATGATTTAATAACTTTTATTATAGCATTTTATAACCCTGCTATACTCTAAAATCCATTAGACCCAATGGCAAGGACTTTTTGCGGTAATTGCCATTTTTCCTCTAGGGACGTTTAGTAGGTATATTAAAATATAAAAATGATTAAAAATAAATTGATAACGAAAATAAACACGAAAAAAATAGGTGCATTTCGTCGGACGTTTGTTCCTGATTATTTCCATTACGATATAAATTGCGTAAAAAAGTACAACAAAAAACTTATTGTACTACGATATTAGATCCTATAACGTCCTTTTCGGAAAAAAAAATAAAACGACTACCAACCTGACGATCACCGAAAAAAAGAGGATGGTGCGTTATTTCGTCGGCCGAGTCACATACTGACGATTTGTAAATACGCATTCGAGAAAAAAAAAAAAACGGGGCTTTTTTTTTTGGAAAGGAAAATTTTGCGATTTAATTTGCCCCCTAATTAAAACATTCTATTTCAATTAAAACCTAGTGGAAAATTGCCGAACTAAGTTCAAATTCAAATATATTTAAACATCAGGTTCTCAATTTATTTAGATTATGCGAAAAGATGATGTTAAATTAAAATACGTCACTTATATGAAAACGACCAAAATAGCAAATTCTTCGCGAAATAACAAATACGACGCGCACATACGTCCTATGTGACGCGTTTGTGCAAATACGTCCCTATGTTGAAAACGACAAATACCAATTCTACCGTGAAACTGACAAATACGTCGCCAAATACGTTCACTAGGGTGACGCGGCGAATCTTCAAAATGAAGATACGATGCAATGGGTCTGCGCAGTATAGGATTTTGACAAATACGCGTTATGTGATGCGGACAAGTAACAGTTTTGTAAATACGTCATAATTAGTTAATTGATATATTACTAATTAAGGCACTGTGAGGTTTAAACTTTGTGAATATGTAGATAGTGCAAAACAAACGTACATGCCAAATTTCTCCAGAAAAGTCCAAAAATTGAATACGTCACTATGTGACGCGCCCGACGATTGTCTTGTTAGATCTAGGTGAGGCGGCAATTCCCCCTAAAACAAGTTAGACAGGGTCAGCTCCGTGATTTTTTAAAAGTGTTTTAAAAAGTGGCATTAAAGGACGTTAGGGTTACAATTGCTGTCACGAAATTAAAGCAAGATAAATCATGCGTGCTTGTACAGGTTTGGCTGCAAGATAACAGCACACTTCTTGCCAAGGGGGTGAACGCATTCAAAACCAGTCGTCCTCCATGCTGGGCGCTGACATTTTGAGTATTGCACGGAATAATTATTCGTTTGGGTGCTTGTATACACACATAATTCAATTCGATACAAACAATCCGCCAAAATATCAGTTGTTTGGTGTTGGGTGCTATTGGGTGTTAATTTTGTCCACCCAGGGCCACACACAATGAAATTACACATCATCGTCTTGATTTAAATAAACCGCCCTAATGAATACATCTTTTCACCTAAGCGCGCATTGCATTATGAGAAAAAGAGTATCTGAGCACAATGTTCCAGGTACACTGTTATTATACCTGGCCACCTCTAACACAAACATTAATTTGTATCACTACCGATTTGTGGATATGCAAACGGCACCCACCAGTAGTGTGGAAGAAGCGGAGGCAGCCATTGCTTTCTATTGTTGGTACTCTATGTTTTCCTTGTGGTCGGCAAACCATTCGAGACGGTGTATTTCTAAAGATTAGGTAACGTTTTGCCTCTCTGTCTGATATGAACCTCTTTGCTTCTTTACTATATCTGGGCGGGGTTACTGGCAGGGGGTGAAGCCATTCAAAACAGTCGTCCGTGCTGAGCGATGACATTTTGAAAATTGCCCGGAATGAATGGAATTAATTATTAGTGTGGGTGCTTGTATACACACATAATGTCAATTCGCCTCACAAACAATCCGGCAAAATATCAGTTGTTGGCTGTTGGGTGCTAGTGGATGGTTTTAAATTTTTCCTTACACATGGCCACACAAACAATGAAATGACCACGTCAGTCGTCTTGATTTAAAAGATAAACCGACTCAATGAATACATATTCACCTAAGCACGCCTAAGCACCTAGCGAGTGAGTATCTGGGCACAATTATCCAGGTTACACTATATACACCTGGCCACCTCTAACAATACATCATGTATCACGACCGATTAGTGTATATGCAAAGCGGCACCCACAGTATGTGGAAGAAGCGGAGGAGTCATTGCTTTCTATTGTTGGTATCGATGTTTTCTTTTGTGGTCGGCCAAAACACAGGCGAGACGATGAATTTCTAAGATTACGTAACGTTTGCCTCTCTATCTATATATAACGCTTTGTTTACTGTATCCATGTGTTGCGTCTATGACATCTAGACCCTATTCAGTTTGTTCTGCCTTCCGGCAATAATCATGCAAAAGCTGCATTTTATGTCTGGAAATTACTACAGTCCCCTGCTAACCCGGGGAGGGGGGGGGGCGCCGTTGTAGTCAAAGGTGGATATGAATGCGTGATTACATGGACTTTCAAATGCACCTAAACACGTAATTTTCACCGACCGAAAAAAACAAGCTAAAACATACCCTAACAAGTATTTTATCTGTTTATGATACCCTCAACAAGTACGCAGTGCAGTGAATCGTAAATATACCCTTTATTATCTTCCTTTGCTTTACTTCTCAAGTTCCGATTACAATATTCTGGATGATTTTGATCCCCGCTTAATGAGATATAACATGACAATTTCAGGGTTATGAAAAAACATACCTTTTTTCCATATTTTGCTGTTTTTGACACCCTAAACGATGTACGCGCGTACATCGCCTGTTGGAAAAAAGACACCCTTTTACGCGTTTTCTTGTTCACGCATCATATCCACCTTTGAATACAAGTGGCCCCCCCCGGGCTGCTAACAGCATTCAATAGCCGCATCATACTGATTGAGCGCGAATTTTAACAACACAAAAGCCCTGGAGGTGTCCATTCATACTGTTGGGCAGTGCTTTGTTCTTTGCCCGACGTCGACGTCACTTTTCACCAATACTAGAGCTTTGTATCTTTATTTACAAATACTGCATTATCAAATTGCCGAGTATATATAAAGGCTTTTTAGAAAGCGGACTGACATTCATGAACACAGGCAGAGAAATATTAACGAGTACAATCTTACGAGAAATAATATCAATGCGTGTTAACATCGGGTTCTATTCTGTGGAGCAATTTTGGTGTCATCTCCAAAATTCTAAATCGGTAAGTCACCTTCGAAAAAACAAACAAACAAAAAACTTGAAGTTATTTCGGAATGTAAATAATACTTTTTGAGCATTATCCCATTTATACAACAATAGTTGTTGATCGCAATTTGAGCAATTTGATTCATGGTGCCTTGATCACTGTCCGTTTTATCGCGTATTCTGACCGTGTGTCCTTAATTTTGGTAGTAGCATTTACTTTTAAGGGTTGAACCCAGTCTAGTCTTATTAACCTTTTGGTAAACTCATCCATAAATTTTGCTTATGTATCGTGTTCTTGTATAACATGATTTCCATGGAAATAATAGAGTTGAAGTTGAAGATGAGTTGAACGAGTTACATGTGTAAATGCATTAACAATTGACCTTATGAGTTTTGTGTATCACAACTCGTGCTCGAACCATTAATTGTATTTTCTAAATATACCACTGAATGGCATAAAATGAACGATTGGTTCTCAAGCTGGTCTTTGCTTTACTATGACCAAACTTCTGAGTGTTTGCGCATATCTTACCATGTATTAATTAAATGACACAATTTACAGACAAACTAGTCATGAGGTATTTGATATGTACGTTAATCTTTTACTCAATACAATATCGACCAAAAGGTAAACGAGGGAAATGTCTAAGAGATGTAATTAGATAGCTTATTTGGAATACCATTTGATGATGCCCGACTATGAAATTTAAAGAGAACGGCGATATCGCGAGATCTACAAGACAATAGCTTGAGCACGTGAAGGGGCACATGGGAAACGTTTCAGGAATACAAATTATGTTTGTATATTTATTTTCCTAGCACATGGGATGGTGAATTATTCTTATCTGTCACTAACAATAATGAAACTCACTAAATGGAGTGTCTCCTTGAATTGGTCGTTGAACTTATTATATCAATATTTTATTGGACTGTTCTACTAGACTGCCTATAGCACCAAGTTAAATTACTTCGTTCCAGTTCAACTTGCTTATAGGAAGTTGTCCTCGATGCCATCGGACATGGCCGGTATTATTTAGACCATCCAGCAACACACGTGTGGTGTGATCATTAAAGCGGCACTTGCACATTTTCACAAAATATTAAATTTCTTCAATTTGCTCTCAAATGATAGCTAGGCCATTGGAAAAATAGAGATACATTTTTCACATAAAATAACATACTCAAAAAACAGATAGGGACATTAATAAGATGTTAAAGACATCCAGGTAATTTGTAGGCTAACTTTTAAGTTTTCCATTACTTTAATCAACAAATGTGTATATTACATGAATATCATAGACTCGTACTCATTATTATTAAAACCACAAAGGTCACAGACCGGTCAAACAGCGTTCATGCCATGGGAAACATGCATACGGCGTGCGTTTTCTTGTGTTAAACGCCATTTCCGTCGTCTGCTGAATTATTGTCGCCGGCGACATTAATTATAAAATCGTTCTGTTTACCCATAAGGACGCTGATTTGGTCTTAATCATTTCAGGTGAGGGCTAATTTATATTAAAGCTTCACAACCATGCCAAAATATACATTTTGAAAAATCTTTAGGGCACACTATTTTTTCAAATATGCTTAACTGCATCATGCACCACTTACCTCATCAAACTCATGCTTATGTATGATTATTTGGCTGGATGTTGTTGTTGTTGTTATTGTTGTTGTTGTTGTTATTTTTGTTGTTGCTGTTGTTATTGATGTTGTAAATATGATGTTGTTGTTGACGCTGTAGTTGTTGTTGCAACTGCTGTTATTGCCGTTAGTTTTGTTGTTGTTGTTAATGTTGATGATGTTGTTGTTGTTGCTGTTGTTGTGGTTGCTGTTTCTGCTTCTTGTCGCTGTTGCTATTGTTGTTACGTCTGTTATTATGGTTGTTGATGTTGCTATTGTTGTTGTTTTGTGTCTTTGTTGTTACTGCTGCTGCCGTTGTTTCTGTTGTTGTTACTATTGTTGTTGTATCTGATGTTTTGCTGCTGTTGTTGCCGTTGCTGTTGGTGTTGATGTTGTTGTTGTTGTTTGTGTTGATGTTGTTGTTGTCTGCGTTGTTGTTGGCGGTGGTGGTGTTGGTGGTGGTGGTGGTGGTGTTGTTGTTGTTGCTGCTGTTGTCTCTGTTATTATTGTTGCTATTGTTGTCTGTTTCATTTGTTGCTGTTGTTGTAGTTTCTGCTGCTACGGTGATAGATTAATGTAGAATACGCACATTAGTCATTAGTCGGTTCAAATGACATTTTTGAATTCAATATTCCAAATTAACATTGACAATTATATATTTTCATCAGAAGAGATCATATCATTAGATTATTCTAAAAAACGTACAAAGAAAAATTACAGATCATCCTGCTATTCTTACATTTTCTGTAATTTATCATTTAATAACACCAATATAAACTAAAGGTAGGATATTTGAGTGGCGTGATTTATCGTGATATGTAGCTATAGGTTGCGGAGATCTCTCTTTATTGTAACTGCAAAAATCGGTTTTATTGTATTATTGTGGAAAAATCGGTGCGATCAGCAGTGTTTACAATGCATGGTAACGTTATTGACGTAAAACAACATAAACATTTTTATTTGTAACGAAATATCCACGCACAAGCAGTAACTTTGGTTGTAAAAACAACCCGTAACACAACAAAATCAAAACTTATTGAGTTCCACCTAGCACCTGGCCTGAAAAAAATATTAAATGTTTTACCCAGCTGTTTGGACGTTATTAGTTGCTCACGTTGAACGCCTCAACTTTCACATGATATTCTTTGGCGTGAAATAATAATTATTCAAACATAATGAAATACACATCACATTTCTTTTTCTAATATTTCAAAACAATTCAGGCAAAACAGTAAAAATACTTTAGTGATAGTTCAGTACAGATTAAAGGTGCTTGTTCCGATCGCCTTTTGATCCCCTTATTTACCCGGAAGTAGTATCCTGAAATGTCTTCTGAATACCATATATGCTGTCTAAATGGCGTTTTATTTTGAGAAACATACTAGTCTATTGCAAGTATTTTGCACAATGAAAGCGAATGGTTTTTCAACCGCAAAACCAAGTTTTTCAATCTAAAAAGCAACGCTTTTTGATAAACCATGCTTATCGGTCGATAAACCTGGTTTTCGAATTGATAAACCAGCTTTTTCGATTTGAAAAACCTGGTTTTTCAATTGAAGAACCAGGTTTCCAAAATTTTGCTTATCGGATTTGAAAAACCGAGTTTTTCGATTTGAAAAACCATGTTTTTCGATTAAAAAAGCTAGATTTTTGGTTTTTGATAAACCTAGTTAATCGGTCGCGGAACCTGGTTTTTCGATCGAAAAAACAGGTTTTTCAAAACCTTGCCTATCAAATTAAAAAAAAAAACCTGATTTTTCGATCGAAAACCAGGTTTCTCGACTGATAAACTAGGCTTATAAAAAACTAGCTTTTCGAATCGAAAAACCTTGTTTTTCAAATCGAAAAAACAGGTTTTTCAAAACCTTGCCTCTCAAATTTGAAAAACGTAGCTTTTCAAATCGAAAAACCAGGTGTATCGATTCGAAAAGCTAGGTTTTTTGATAAACCTAGTTTATCAGTCAAGAAACCACGTTTTTCTCTTTTGTTGCGCAAAATACTTGCCATAGGCAAGTAGGATGCACAACAGAAGAGAAACCCCTGTTTTTTCAACAGATAAACTAGGGTTTTTGATGGAAAAACCAGGTTTTTCGATTGATAAAGTAGGTTTATCAAAAAACCTAGCTTTTCGAAATCGATAGGCAAGGTTTTCGAAAAACCTGGTTTTTCGATTGAAAAACCAGGTTTATCGAGCGATAAACTTGGTTTATCAAAAACCTAGCTTTTCAAATTGAAAACCAGGTTTATCGATTCGAAAATATACGTTTTTGAAAAAGCCTAGTTTATCGCTCGATAAACATGTTTTTTTTTTCGATCGAAAAACCCGTTTTTCAATATCCTTCTTATGGAATTTGATAAACCTGGTTTTTCGATACAAAAAAAACACTTTATTGATGTGAAAAGCAAGGTTTTGAAAAAACCTATTATCGTTTATAAACCTAGTTTTTCGATCGGAAACCTGTTGTTTTCCATCGAAAAAGCCCAGTTTTTCGACCCAAAGTTGTTAAACACTTTTTCGATTGAAAAACCAGGTTTATCACCATAATCGATTCGACAAGCTAGGTTTTTTGATAAACCTTGTTTTTCGATTGAAAAACCAGGTTTTCCAAAACTTTGCTTATCGGATTTGAAAAACCGAGTTTTTCGATTTAAAAAACAGGTTTTTCGAATTAGAAGAGCTAGTTTTTTCGTTTTTGAGAAACCTAGTTTATCGGTCGAGAAACCTGGTTTTGCGATCGAAAAAAAACATGTTTTTCAAAACCTTGCCTTTCAAATTAAAGCAAAATGATGTTTCGATCGAAAAACCAGGTTTCTCGAATGATAAACTAGGTTTATAAAAAAAAATAGCTTTTCGAATAGAAAAACCTTGTTTTTCAAATCGAAAAACCATTTTTTTCAAAACCTTGCCTATCAAATTTGAAAAACATATTTCGATTCGAAAAGCTAGGTTTTTATAAACCTTTTGTTGTGCAAAATACTTGCCATAGGCAAGTATGATGCACAACAGAAGAGAACAGATAAACTAGGTTTTCGATGGAAAAACCAGGTTTTCGATTGAAAAGTAGGTTGATCAAAAACCCTAGCTTGTCGAAACGATAGGCCAGGTTCGAAAAACCTGGTTTCGATCGAAACCAGGTTTTATCGAGCGATACACTTGTTTATCAAAAACCTCACCCTTTTTCAATATCCTGCTTATGCATTGGATTAAACCTGGTTTTTCGATTCGAAAAACCCGTTTTATTGATTGAAAAGCAAGGTTTTGAAAAACCTAAGTTTTTCGATCGAAAATCTTGATTATCAAATTTGCTAAACCTGGTTTTTCGATTTGAAAAAACAGGTTTATCGATTCGAAAAGCTAGTTTTTGAAACCAAATTTATCGCTCGATAAACCTAGTTTTTCGATCGAAAAACCGGAAAACCTTGCTTCTCGAATTTAGTAAACCTAGTTTTTCGATTTTGAAAACACATGTTTTATCGATTCGAAACATGTTTTTGATCAACGCAAGTTTATCCCCGATCAACCTGCTTTTTCCCACGACACCCTGGTTTTTCGGTTGAAAAGTTAGGTTTTCGATCGAAAACATGTTGTTTTTTCGGCGAAAAACAGGTTTATCTCTTTCATTGTGCAAAGTTTTTATATAACTTTTGCCCTACCATTCTCCCATATCAAAAATGAGATGATATTTTTTATATATCTAGTGCATTTTAAGACGTTTTTTAACCCTCAGAAAAAAGTATTTCCCCTAATTTTTTTTGCACAGCCTAACCCACCTTCCTAACGCGTCGAGTTTGTGAAAACCGTATCGAAGTTGACACATCCCCAATGAGTTTTGACACGCCCGCGGCGAGTTTGACAAACCGCGGCGAGTTGTATCATGATCCAAGTTTATCAGGGCCGAGTTTTCATCCACCAGCCGAGTCTCATCCAGTATCCAAGCGACCCCGCTAGTGGATAATATTCAGATACAGCAGTTGGAGTGGTATCTACACAAATACCAGTATGACATGTTTCAAGTGTATCCGCTTAGTGGATGTCTTCCGATACTATCGTGAAGAGTTATTATACAATCAACACTGATCATATTACATACTCGGACAAGATAGCTCAATTAGTAAGGCGCTCGACTCCAGTGTATTTTCATCCATGCGTATAGGCGTGCGTTCGAGTCCTGTGAGATTCAGCTATCTTGTAGTTTCCCTGGATAAGAAATTAACCGCTTATTGTCCCGATTGTACCCATGGATATTGGGAAGCTGGTCCCGGCTCCGAGTGTTATCTCGATATGTTTGCTGATAAGGGGAAGCGCTTGCATCCCTTTAATGATGCTAAATGGTTCATGGTATGGTTGGGCCACAGTGATCAACGGCCATTTGTTAAGTCGCTTAGAGCCCAATAGCATCAGGCGCTATATGAATCTCTGCTAGTATTATCATTATATCCCGCATATGGATAATTGAGTTTTATGGCATTTTATGATTTTTGGTGCCTTCAGATATGTAGATTATATTATTATTATAAATTATTTTTGGGGTTTTTGTAAATATAGTCACGCAAACTACTATAAATCACTAAAAAACATTAAAAAAAACAGCAGATTATACCGAATTTTTAATATGTATGTTAATTTTGAAGGGATTGGCAGCGATAATTGCGAGAGAATTGTATGTATTTTGTTACCTTATAAATCGGTGGATAAGTGTTGTACAGACTCCATATAACGCTTTTAATATAAACCAAATCACTAATAGTGCAAAAATGAAGTACTTGAGGAATTGGTCCCATCCGTCTCCGTAAATGGCCAATCTGGGATATTCACAGGGAAACCCTTTTTTGATCTCAAGTCAGAATTTTTTTATACGCACGTTTAGAATTCAGAATCAGATAAAAGTCATGCCTTGTATTACTAGAAATATTTCAAGCCAACACCGTAAGGTTTTGTTTGCATTCCATGCGATAACAAAAATCCCAAATATGAATTTTTGATCATTTTTTTGATGTTTAGGATTAGTAACTCGCTCGTAGCACTTTAAGATGAAGAATGATGTATGATTCCCTCTAATCATTTTTCACACAACTGTCTCGCCAAAGAGAAAGACAGACTTATTAGATGAATCTTTTGTAATTAAATTTTCATGTGCACACCGCACTCAATAAACATGTCAATGATGCGTCTACAAGTGTACTCTTTTATTATAACTATCCTTTGCTTGCAGTGAGATAGCTTGATAAAAGCACCCTGTTTGTTTCGTAAATGTGAAGAGGCGCGGTTGGAATTGATACCACCGTGCTTTAAAGCATAACTGGTTCATAATACCGTAATAAACATACCGCAAATACTAAGTAATGTGCCCAAAAAGAACACATAATGGTCTGTTCACTGTTGTGAAGCTTATAATGTAGTGTAGTGATAATACAATAAGTTTGTGAAATTAAGCTGTCCAAAAAATGACAACGGCATTATATTAGTAACACATTATACTTTCTTACTCTTTTTCCAATCTATATGTACACACATTTTCATTGCCGGTTTAAAGAATTGCTTTAATCAGATATTTGTTTAATATCTGATTACGCAATCAGATATGTTTAACACTTAAGTGCTCAAGGCTAAATAACTTCCGTTAGTGCCCAGAGGTGGGGGGGGGGGGAGGGGAGACCCCAACCTAGATAACCCCTTTCCCATGGGATAGTACATGTGGAACTGTATTTTTGTGAATACATTTCATATACATTTTCGTCAACCAAGGTTTTTTAAAATCAAAATTTGTGTGAGGATTCCAAAATCATGGGTTTCATTTTTAAAATGTGTTCTTGGATGAATTCTAATGGGGGCAAAAGTTTACACTGGTTTTACAGGGGGAAAATATAAAGGGTCCAAAGCTGTGTTTTAAAGTCATACTATCCATGTTTCAGTACCTTTCAAGATTACAGAAAGGTATAGTTTGGACTGCCTACCTTAGTGTTATAGTACAAGAGGTTACAATGTAAGAACGGGTTCAAGGTCACACTGGGGGTAAAAATTTTCAGATTCAGCGGTTGTGTTCCAAAATGGTGGTCAATTGTTGGGGCGTCTTACTATACAGAAAAACCGAAAATATAAAGGTCGCTTGTCAATGACGTTTTGATAATAATTAAAGAGGGCAAATATGGCAGCGGTTCCACAGGGTCTATTGGGAGACCATAGTCAATTCTAAAAGTCTCACTTTGAAAGGTGCAACACATAATCTATATCTTGTTCGTTATTGTATGACCCAATAACGATTTAACCTTTTCAACAAAATCGGACCTCATTCTATAAATAATGCCCTTGAACTTTCTTGAGCTATTGTACTAAAACATAGGTCGTAAATATGGCAAACTATACCTTTTAGAAACCTTATGAACCCGAACAACTGTTAAAATTTTAAAACATTTAACCACTGTTTAATTGTTCACCCCTGTACAAATTTTTGTCCCCTTTATAAACACCCAAGAACACATTTTGAAAAATGACACCCATGATTTTTCGATTTCCCAAACAATTCTGGGATTGGGAAAACATTGGTGTCAAAATTGTATATGAAAAAACTAAACCAAAACATCCATTACATTTCCCCATGTACTAGGAGTTTGATCATGACACTAACACAAGTAAATGGGGTCCCACTGTATGAACCACATACCCACAATAAAAATGAAAATCTAAACTTTGACCTAATGGCCAATTGAAATTGTCACCCTCCGAATAAAAGTTGTTTTGCATTTCCATCCTCCGCAACTCCAAATATAAGGTGTTTTGAACCAAAATAATCATATATCTACTCTAGAATAACCAATTGAAAGAATTGAAAATAATCATACCATTCTTGTACTTTTCTCAGAAACGTCAAATTCACCTTGGTCTTTCCGTAGACATACACAGTTATAGAGCACGGTCCTGACCAAAATTAGAGAATTGATGCTATCAGCAATAAAGTTATTTGATTTAAGTTATTATTAATTATTAATTAATTCCTCCAAAGGTATATATTGAAAGCAAATAAATCCCAAAGATTTAATTACTTTATTTTTTTAATTAGTAAAATATCTTGATTTTTTTTCACTTCCGTTAGTGCAATTACATAAAATTATTGGCATAAAATAATTCAGACAATAGCCTCGAAAAAAAACAGAAACTTAATAATGCTGCAGCACCAACCATTTAAGGAGAGTACCGGGCCGGAATAATAACAGGTTGTCATCATAGCTAAAATGACCGTAAGGATTGGAGTTAATGAAAACAAGTGATGACAAATTAAAGGGGTGGCAATTTGCATACGACGCCATTTTCCCAAAGTGGCAGCCATCTTAAAAGCAAAAACACCTAAGAAGACAGTTTTGGTCTTTAAAATGTTTTTTTTTTTTTTTTCCTTTGGTAAGGAGTTCAGTAAAACTATATTCCCAAAACTATCAAATGTTCCATTGCCTGATATTTTCCAAGATGGCTGACATCTTATTGACACCAAACCTGCAGCGGCGTAACCAGACGGGGGGTCGGGGTGGGGGGGGGGAGCTGCCCCTCTGTTGGGAATCTTGTCCCCCCCTCTGCCGCCTTAAAAATTAGTGATTTACATAGGCGATATACAATCACTACCATTTTATATATTCGTGCCCCCCCTGAAAATACTGGTTGCCCCCCCCCCTTTGCCCCCCCCCCCCACCCCCTTTGGCCCCCCCTGAAAAAAAAGCTGGTTCATACAAACCACTGCCAACCTGACATTTCTCATTATATAGTCTAGGAAATGATTGCGGTGTCAAATTATTTTTTTTCCAGGGTCAAGGTTTTCAATAATGTTTAGCCTGGTACTAACTTTTACTAAAAATATTATTTGTTTTCTTTCCGATAGGCCAAGAGTAAATTTGCATACACGCCATTTTCCAAATTGGCAGCCATCTTAAAAGCAAAAACACCTAGAAGAGATACAGTTTTAGTTGAAAATTTGTTTTTTCTTTGTAAAACTATTCCCACAACTATCAAATGTTCCATGTGCCGAATATTTTCCAAGATGGCTGACATCTTTTTGAACACAAACCTTACATTTCTCATTATATAGCCTAGGAATATGATTGCGGTGTCAATAGTTTTTTCCAGGGTCAGGGTTTCAATATGTTTTATGCCTGTACTACTTAATAATAAAATATTATTTGTTTCTTTCAGATATGCCAAGAGTAAAATGGACGCGAATTTCAAACACTTAAATTACCATGGTCACGTGTACACCTGTTGGTAGTCAATGTTTTGGGTTTCGTTCATAGGGACCCTAACGCGTGGGTAGGAAGTTCCAAAGAGGAGTTACTGAGAATTTTTAGTTGGTATTTAATTATCAGGCATCTGGTTAAGATATTTTATCACTTGCCACATTCAGCATGACATTCCAGTAACTCTAACACTACTGGGTACTTGTATTAAAAATATTTGGTTATCTTGGAAAACGGTGAAATATGGAAATAAACATCACTTTTGTATTCATCTTACAATTTTTAAAATAGTTTTATCGAACTCCTTGACCCGAGAAAACACTTATTTTTACATCAAAATCACCTTCATTAGTTATATAATAAGAACTATACGGTTTTCTTATATGAGATGTCGGCCATCTTGAAAAATAGCCTTGTATATAAATTGTCATGACTCAGACAATTCTTGCAATTGTATATTGAACCTCTTCACTCTTCTTCACCGAGACAACATACATTTTGACACTAATTCGCTATTGTAGCGCTATTACCTTAAAAATTGCGGCCATTTTGGAAAATGTTGGTGTATGCAAATTGCCATCACTTTTATTTTTGTCATCACGTATTTTTGTGAACTATACAACTCAATGATCGATTTTAGCTACGATTGCAATTGTTATCGGTCCTGGTTGGAAGAAAACTAAGGCCTTTTTTCACCTCATGCTGCAGCACTATAAATCATGGGTCCACATGGACCAACTATGGACTAAGTGTTAATCCTTTCACATGGAGATATTTAGGAATCTTTACATTAGTGCAAAAATCAGAATATTAACATTTTAAAGCGGCACCTGTTATGTTAAGTCTCTCGTTGCACCTTAAGCGCAATGTGACTGGCTAAAAATTAATTTATAATTACTCTGCAATCTTGTAGATTCGTGGCGCTTTAAAAATAATATTGTTATTAATATTATTGACTGTATCAAAATGATTTTAACCGCGATATTTTAAAGTGCTATAAAAACAAACCAAGGTGTGGGTTACATAGGTGCAATGGTGTGGCTATTGCTAACACTTTTCTTGTCCATTCATGAGGTCTACAATTTTAACAGGTGTATGAAAAAAAACAAAGGCTTTCTTTTGTTATAGACATCTTGTCGTACACATCATGTTTGCCTCATGCATATGCGTGTTTTGTCTTATACCGCTGTTAGCTTGATGATTTATTTAACAATATCATTGATCAATATTTGTTTTTTTTTAACAGTATGGTTACTGAATTGCTCGTAACTATCGTGACAAATCATGATAAAAAAGGTCTCTATACCCTTGGGTTTTTTCTAGTTTTATGGCTGGTATTTCAATTATCACAGCCAGACATCAAACTGTATATATTCAACGTTTGCTCATTTCTTTGTCATATATAACACTAATGGACCGGAATGATCGCTTCTCAAAGAGTAATATGTTGGCAATAAAGTAATGGGTAGCATAAGAAATCCTCATACATCAAAGAAAAGACACAGGATATTTGATTATCGGAGGAAACTCTGAATTAGCGTTTAATATCAGTTCTAGAAAAAAAATGCCAATCAACTAGCGCTTCAATGATTTTGTCCAAAGGTTACATGTGTTCCCTACAGATTGATATCTTTAATTTTGCGACATTGAAGCTTGACAGAATTAGTTCAACCACGATAATTGAGAATACCTTATTAAGTTTGCATGGTATCAAATTATAGCTTTTGCCGGTATGTGCAGTGTCCTGATTTTATAGCAATTGATTTTGTTTCATTCGTGGACCTTACAAGATTTCAAAATTGAAATCTAAACTGAAAGATATATCTTCTGGTTGTATGACGTTGATTGAAAATAATAAGCCCGTCTAAATGAGCCATTTTCTTAACAACGCAATCGAAAGAGGGGGTACATCATCGATTTTCCTTATTGAACATCCGATTCCTATAATTTTGATACAGCTTTATAGCCTCCTTCGTTGTTACAGGTCTATTGCTGAGAGTCAAATACATTCTTACACATTCTTATTTATTTTTATTTATTTTATTATTTATTTGTATTTAAACTTTCTTTAGGCAGAGTAGCCCCATTCAGTGACAAGAGCACTGATTTCCAAGGAGGCCCTGCATATACACATTGTACAGAATGAATTAATACACATACTGTATACATGAATAAACATTAATATAAAAATAATAACAGGTATATAATAAATACAGAATAAAATACACAATGGGTATAAATGAAACTACAGAGACACCTACAGCAGTACAAAATAAGCTTATGTGGGATTTACAAATGTAGATGCTTTAAGCTGAGATAAACTCATTGTATTATAGTTACAGCGGATAACTGAAGGAAGACTGTTCCATATTTTGGTTGCTCTCATATGGAAAGTACGTTTTCCTGCATTTAGATTCCAAGGTGGTTCATACAAAGGAGGGTTGTGGTTTGACTTCTGATACCCTTAAAATGAACTGAGTGTCATAAAAGTGAACTGAGAAGAAATATAAACTGGGGCACGACCTTTGGAAACATTTAAAAATAAGGATTAGCATATGGTTCTATAACCGATCAGTAAGTTTGTTCCCCTGCCGTCGTACATATCATATCTTTTAACATTAAAAGAGTTCTAATGTCAGCTGAATAAAATTTTACGAGCTAATCTATTTTGAAGATTTGTAGTGATTCATAAGATCCATTATGTAAGTAGACCAGACAGGCTGCAATATTTCAAAATGTGGCAGGAACAATTGAATTTGCAAAGCAATAACCAAGTATTTTTGGAATTAATATTGTAAGTCTTCTAATAACACCATAACGCGTAGAAATACATGCAGAAATACGATTGATATGATCATACCAGGACATCAAAGGATCAAAAATTACACTCAAGATATTTAAACTGGTCAACCCTTTAAATATATCATTATTACAGTGCAGAGAACATTTTGAATTTAATTATAGAATATGAACTGTACCAAAGACATAACTTGGGTTTCTTCGCATTCAAAGTGAGTTTTTTATCATCAAACCATTTAGAAGTTTTGATTAAATTTGACTGCAGTTCAAATTCAAGAGTGTGTGGATTGTCTGAAGTACAAAGAAGTGTTGTATCATCAGTATACATAGTACATTTACAGTTAACAGTATTTGAAAGACTATTGACAAAAATAATAAATAGAAGAGGACCAAGTATAAAGCCTTGTGAAATTCCAATGTTGATATGTTTGAAGTCCTGAGTTGACTGCCTGAGTTCTGTCACTGAGATAGGATCGAAACCACTTAAGTGCAGAACCAGTAATACCATTTTGTGAAAGTTTATCAATGAGAAGAGAATGGTTAACACAGTCAAAAGCCTTTCTATCATGACAGAGTATGGGTACTCTCTGCGGCAAATGAAATCGGCATATTGAAAGCACAATGACTGAAAACAGCGCGAGCAGTATGACTATCCGACTATCGACATCTTAAAAGTGGACTTATCATGAACACTTGTCTTCAAGGGAAAATAAGGAATGTCTTAAATATCACATTCCTGTTTTGAATAAAGTCTAAGATGTAGTGCAGGTTCGATGTATTCTACATTTCAATCAAATTCGATTTTCGATACAAACGAACGTGTAGGGCAATTACTCAAGCAATGGGTGATATCAGTGAAATCGAAAAGTGCGAAGAGCCAAACATCTCTAGATTTCATTATATGTAAAGGGTTGGCCATAGGTTTTGGGTGAAGAATGTTTAACCAATTTATGGAATCTAAGAGTCGTGATATAGACATTTAGGAAATTATAGGCCTACTATTCCTTGGATGATTATATGTTTCAAAATTGACTAGATAGACCCAATTATCTGACTTAGTATGGTGACTGATGGGAATTTAATACACAACAAACGTTAAAACGTGGTGTAATGATTATAATCAGAGAGTGTATCGACTCTCTCACACAATGCACCGGGTTTTTATTTTTTTTTTAATTTCACCTGAACAAGCTCATGTGGTCCTACAAAAATCCTATTCTTAACACATAAAATATTGACTTTTACAATAATTGTTGCCCACAAAGCGCTTGTACTTTTTTTGTTATGATCACTGATTGTTTTGTTATTTTTAAACTTCTTGAACACTTTTATCCCTATGTACTGACATGTGTTTTAGTACAGTACAGTATAGGCGCATTGCAATGCATTACGGGATTGGTTCAAAACACCCCTCTGAGTTATGATTATGTATACCTATTATTTGTATCCCCCAACTAAGAGTATCAATGGGCAATGGCCTATACTGGGACGGTAAGCCAGACATTTACTGTATAGAGTGGCCAACCCTCACCAAGCAAATTGGTTAAAATGGGTTGGAGCCGCAATGCTGAGGAAAGAGAGAGGGCCACTCCAGCCAGATACCTTAATTCTGAAACGCCCCCTTTACATTTACTCTGAGTATGGAGTGGCCAACCCTCACCAAGCAAATTTTGGTAAACTGGGTTTGAGCCGCAATGCTGAGGAAAGAGAGAAGTATATACTCCGGTCAGATAGCTTAGTTCAGAACCGCCGCTTTACATTTGTAGTAAAGTATAGAAGTTATTTCATATTTTTTTCTTTTCAGATTGGCAGTCATCTTTGGAGTTAGGTAATCTGGAAACTATTCACCTGGCTGACATGTGTTTTAGTACTGTTTTAGTATAAGGCACATTGCAATTCCATTACTGGATTGGTTCAAACACCTTCGGATTTATAATTATGTATAAACATATTCCAGTTATGTACCCCCACGAGTATCAATGGGCATCGGCCTATAATGTGGAGCTAATGCCGACATTTACTCTGAGTATGTAGTTGGCCAACCCTCCCAAGCATTTTGGTAAAATGGGTCGGGGCCGCAATGCTGAGGAAAGAGATGGGCACTCCGGTCAGATCCAAAAAACGCCCCTTTACAGCAAAGTATAGAAGTTATTCAAAGTTGGTTGGTACATAAATAATAACGGGTTCAAATTTAATCCGTATGTAGTCGTATCCCGTGGCTAAATGACATCGACATCAACAAACGACAATGCAACTTCACGGCATCACTTATCAACGCCATGTGTTGCAACATCCACACTAATCAACACAAATACACACCGATGTGATTGAAGAGCTTTCTGGTTTTTCCTTTGCCCATATCAATGTAACCATGAAGAGAGTGTAATTCTGATTTTAATAACCAATATCAACGTATCAAATTAACCAGAATTGAGTCCTTGAATAAATCAGCAAGTGGGCCCACCGGATTTGAACCCGGGACCCTTGGTCCAAAGGCAATCTCTAAACAATTAGACCACGCCACTCTCATTGATATGCGGGAACTATACATTCACCACCGCCTTGCTCCTGAAGTGAGTGCATTTGTAACTATGTATTATATGACTCCACAAACACCAGGCAATACCTTGTTTCAGGAATACATTGGCTATTCCGGTTTTTGTTACTATTAACAAATAAGAAATTTTTTTTTAATAAGTTAAATCTGTTTTTTAAGCATTTTCTCTTTAAGGTAATGAATATAATTTTATCCGAATATTTTCTTCGGAAGTAAAAGCATTTGAATGGGTAATCGGCTTCACCTCGCCCATTATTCATGTTTTGCTTGCCTCGGACACAGTCTTCTTAGTCCCTTACCATTTTAATTTCTAAATGACCAAATGATAGAATTGCCAAGGTTAGCTGGGCCCGTGTAGAGATGTTTGTCTATGTACTCCCAGAACTTCTATACGGAAAAACATTTACAGTAACATTTATTAGATGGAATTAGGAATGTTTGAGATATGGACCTGTAATAATTTGTTAGATTGTTTGTTTTGCAAACCTACGGAATGAGGAAGTATAGACCATTGTACAGTCAATCAATCCTGCGTAATTATTTATTATTTTTTTTTTTTTTGTTAATTATACCTGCTTAGTACAAAGCAAATGTCATTTTAAAATAAATGGAAGAAACCACTAAAATATTTCTTTCTTCTCTATATCAAGCAGAAAGATCGTATGCAGTATACGAATACAAGGTAGAACAGTGTTGTCGTTTATTACAAATTTAAGCGGACGATATTCAATTAGCGTTTTAAAAATAACCTATATGACGCATTTTCTCTCGCCTCGCCGTAAATGAATTATAAATTTTAGACAAGCCTTTTGACAAAACCATATTTACCACATACAATGTCTGAAGCTAATGAAGTTACTGTGAGGCTTAA
>JAMKCH010032763.1:0-16401 GCA_023653785.1 Ophioderma brevispina
TTTGCAACTCACCAAACCCATTCCGACTAATACATTCCAAAATGTACTGGTATTGAATCTACAAGAAAACAGTGTGTTGCTGTGCTGCCCTGGATTCACCATGACTAGAGCAAAACTTTTCTATCAGAATAACAAAAGAGTCTATCTATAACTATTCAACGTCGTTTTCTTTTAACGCACAGCGCGCAAAAGAACACAATAGTCTAAGCTTGAATCAATCTACCCGGGCAATAACTATTATACAACTAGCTAAAGCAAATAAAAGAGAGGACTGGAGCAAATTTAGACTGGAGGAATCTTAGCCTCTTTGACTCTCTCTGACAATTAACTCCCCTAACAGGAAATGCTTGCATTTTATTTAAAAGAAAAGGGGCTCATATTGACAAAAATCTTGTTACAATCCTTACTAATTCATAGTAGACTTTTTTAAGTCTCAAACTTTAATGATCATTTCCACCGTTAAATATAACATCACTCCTCAAACTGTACTACTGCTTTAATTCAATCATGTCTTGGGCCTGTGTCCTTTGTGGTTTTTTTTAGTAAAACCTTTATTTTTTCAACTGGAACTAGAAAAATCGAAGCTAATACAGGTTTTTTATTGAAACACCTGGTTTTTTCGATTGATAACTTTTTTAAAAAAAACGAAATACCAAGTTTTTCAGTGAGAATCAAACGTGTTTTAAACATAATCGAGAATCGAATTTTTTGATCGAAAAACCTGGATTGTCTATAAATATTTTATTTCCATTTTTCAAAAAATTTTGCATGACATGTGCTTGTAGGTATGTGGGAGAACAATTTACTTGTCTTGATGCCTAAAAGGGCAGGATAACATTTTCACATAGTCCATGTTTATTTATTGACCAACTTTTATCATGACGTATTCCAATATAAATTAGCAGTTTGCATGTCCGGTGATAAGTGGTTTGTGTGTGTGGGGGGGTGTTTGTGGGGTGTGGTGTGGGGGTGGTGTGGGTGTAAGATGGATAAGTGTGATGCTGTAAGAATTAAATAACCAGTTATAGTGAAAGCAAATCTAATGTGTGTTAGATAGGCCAAGTGCAATAATAGATGTGATTCAAAGTCTGACATTTTGCTCCAAATTGTAGAATTGGCAGCCATTTTAGATTTATGCAAATGTGGTATAATTCTACCAAGCATGTATGGTGCCTCTTTAAGACAAATAAAATATAATAAAGTCATAAATGTAATAAATTTAGGCATTTTAGGTGCCACAATAATAAGCAATATAACAAAATTAGTGTAAAAGTCTTAGAATTGTCGGCCATTTTGGATTTATGCAAATTAAGTACACTTACGCCAAGCATGAATGGGGTCTGTATAAGACATACAATATAATATATTTATAAATATAAAAAATGTACGCATTTTAGGTGCCAAAATATCATTTTAGATAAGTAATACAACAAAGTCCTTGAACAAAATCTTAGGATTGGCGGCCATTTTGGATTTATGCAAATTAGTCATATTTCCACCACTTGGCTTTTTCTGGACTTTTAGTATGGCATTCTGGGGACTATATAGAAATGCATTGTGGTGAAAAAAATTCTATTGCAATTTTTTCCAGCTTCACCTGGAATTTAAGTTATTTTTGTCAGCATACTTTACAAATTTACAAGCTTATCGTAGAAATTAACATGCGATTTCCTTAACTGTAACGGCAAAATGTTGGCAGTAGAATTGCTGCGTGTCCTGTACGCAAAATATGTCTTACTAAATGCAAAGCAGTAACTCATTCTTTTAGCAGTGTATTATCACAAAAAGGGACAAAATACACTTCCATAATTTTGTGCCCTTGTTAATTATTTTTTTTTGGTGAAATTGCAGAAACTTTAAAATCTGAATATCTCAGTAACTGAAGAAGGAGATATAAATGTCAAAAAACACAAAAAGTTTTATTTTCAAAGTATAAATTTATATAAAATTTCAGATTTTGAATGCTATTTGATGTTCACAAAAATATAGGAAATCTACCCAAAAACAATTGGCAACGTAAAAACTCACCAAGTTTTAAAATAGTCCAAGAGCATTAGATCATATACGCTAAAACCTGGAAATAGCTCATAACAAGCTGAATTTTTCAGGATATGTCTAGGAATATGAGTAGAATAACATACTAAAAGTCCCCGAAAATCCTCCTGGAGCTCTCTCCAAAATTCAAGATGGCGGTCAAAATGGCTGCCATTTTCCAATTTTATTGCATCTTTGCAACCAGACAAGTTGGAAATACAAATAAAGTGTCCAAACATATGTTTTAAGGCACAAGGAATACAATGAAGTCATTTTTTTGAGAGTTCAAAACTTACAAGTACCCAAAATCAAGATGGCGGTCAAAATGGCCGCCATTTTTCCAATTTTATTGTATCTTTGCGACCAGACAAGTTGAAAATACAAATAAAGTGTCCGAACATATGTTTAAAGGCACAAGGAATGCAATGAAGTCATTATTTTGAGAGTTCAAAACTGACAAGTACCCAAAATCAAGATGGCGTCCAAAATGGCCGCCATTTTCTAATTGTATCATAACTTCATATGCAAATTAGACATACAAATTAGTGAATTAGTGTCTATACGTATGTTTTAAGGCATAAAGATTCTAATAAAAGCATTTTCTAGAGTGCCCAAAACTAATAGCTAACCAAAAAAAGACCACCTTTGTTAACTTTTACAACCAATCATATTAGAAATACAAATAAAGAGCCTAAAACATATGATTTAATATACAGGGAATCTAAAAAAAACATATTTATAAAGGCCAAAACTCCTAAGGGTTCATGCCTATTTGGTGGCAGCCTGACCAGGGAATCCCTCAGCTTCAGTCAGTTTGTCCCAGCTGCAACTTTTGGCAGCCATTGCACATTGGCAGTGACAAATATACGTATCATGAATGATAGTAATTAATATGCAAATATTATGAATGTGCACTAACATTTAACTATGCTTCATTTTACATTAGAGATTTTGAAATATGAACAAAAAAAAAAAAAAAAAAAACACCTGGAATTTAAGTTATTTTTGTCAGCATACTTTACAAATTTACAAGCTTATCGTAGAAATTAACATGCGATTTCCTTAACTGTAACGGCAAAATGTTGGCAGTAGAATTGCTGCGTGTCCTGTTGGCAAAATATGTCTTACTAAATGCAAAGCAGTAACTCATTCTTTTAGCAGTGTATTATCACAAAAAGGGACAAAATACACTTCCATAATTTTGTGCCCTTGTTAATTATTTCTTTTGGTGAAATTGCAAAAACTTTAAAATCTGAATATCTCAGTAACTGAAGAAGGAGATATAAATGTCAAAAAACACAAAAAGTTTTATTTTCAAAGTATAAATTTATATAAAATTTCAGATTTTGAATGCTATTTGATGTTCACAAAAATATAGGAAATCTACCCAAAAAAAAAATGGCAACGTAAAAACTCACCAAGTTTTAAAAAGAGTACGAGCCTCAAGTATACTGAAGTGCATCTGTCCCATTACCACACTTGGTCCCATTTCTTCTGCAATGCAAAAGAAAATGTCCGTTTTCCCACGATCAACCTCCATACAGCCCAAATATTATTCATACTAGTTTCATACTAGTTTTCATACTAGAGGTGCCGATGCAAATATGTTGAGTTCAAAACACAGAAAGACTGGTACAAAAAAAATACCCAGAAACATACGTGAGTTGAACTCTATCAGAGAACTCATAACCAACATACCTTCTATCACCCGTCGACTGCAATGGAAGACCATTGCGCCTCGTGGATGATGTTACATACGAGATTGGGCTTTAATTCCGTATTGAATACATCTCCAACAACTAAGAAATCAAGCAAGAAAACATACGAAACTAAGTGATATCATTTTTGAAAATTATCAAGGTCAGAAACCAACACACCCGTGACACAAGAAATAGGAATATTACTTCCAAACTCACTGCAACAAATATAACCTTTTAAAAGAAGCAAATGCTTCTGAGGTTAACGATCGTTCTGAAGCTATGGTATTAAATGAGTAATTAAACGATCGTTAAACCTAACGCCATTGAATCTCACAAAATCGTACAAAATGTACAACTGCTGGGCTAACATTTGTGAATTTTGTAACAAGATTTTTGACATTAATGTGATTTTTGTGTAATTCATGATTTAAGTGAAAAACCACACACACGCACATACGCACACGCAACACACACACACACACACAGAACACACACAACTGCCACACACAGCCCACACAGCATGTCATTGTAGCTAGCCTAGTTATTTCACATTTGGGGGAACTACAATTAGATTTACAACTATTATTTAATTTTGTCAAGCAAACATACGCAAGGAATTACCAAAATTAGTGGAAATATTCAAAACAGCGTGTAGCAAATTATATAAACATTTCAATCACAAATAAAACCTTCATGACCATAAAGCTACCAGGATACTACTATGTGTTGAGCCTGGCAAATAGTAACATCGTGTAAGTTTTATGCGATATATAAGTCAGTGTAGGAATCACGACTTGTCTATATGAAACTGCTTTATTTGATGATTCTAAGCATTGACACAGATTGGTTCGAATCAGCAAACTACTACAGTGCCTAGCTACGAGCAGAGACATCAGTTATCTAAGTCTAAGGTATTTGTAAGAACTTCTTTTTTCCTCCTACTCTAGCACACATCGTATATCCCATATTAATTGTACCATTGAGGTAGATAAGAGAAGATGCCGTGTGTATCCCATGAATCAATCCGTCTCTTTAACAACATTTCATTGTGTGTCGCATTCGTGCCCATTCAAATACATTGTGTCCCCGTTCGTAAGTCACACATTTGAGCGCCTGATAAGGACAGTAAATGTGAGTCCTTACTGATTTGAAGATGGTCCCTTAATTCATTTAAACATTATCTATGTTATTTTGCTTTGTTTTCAACTAAGGACTCACAAAATAAATCATAGTCCAAAGATGAACATTCGGTTAGTCTTGCAAAAGTTCTTTGAAACCAGCCAGAGATCGATACCGGTACCCCGAAGATTTTGCTGGACGTTTCACATAGAAGTCCCATGCATGATTCCGCCATGCGCTATATGACGTGCAATAAAATGTCACCTCAATTTCTTTTCCCCAATATCAGTGACCAATGGATATGTATAGACTTCAGCAAATCATTAACAATTTCGAAAATTGGAGGCGCTCTTCAAAAATGTGCTGTTATTTCTTTAAAGGTCCATGGCCCGATCGCTAATAGCCTCGTCCCCATATTTTACCGGAAGTGGTCAACATTTTGGTATCAGAAGAAAGCTACTATTTTTCTCATTTACCCTGTGACATCTTACGGCAAAATGATATTTGGTTTGGAAGTTATGAGCGAAAATGTGCACCATTTTGGTCGACCAATATTAATTTTACAGAGTTACTCTATGGGGCTTACAAAATCACGTTTTTAGCTCTCAAGCAAAACGGATTGAAATATCGGCGCGAAACTTCACAGATTGGGTTTTGGAGTAAAGGCCAATCTATCAAGATGAAAACTTCATATCCTTAAATCGGGCCATCCCCCTTTAATATTAGTTATTACAACTTGACCATGTTAAAGATGCGATGTTATTTGATGTAGCTTGAACAAACTCTGTGGTATGAGGAATTAGTTATTAGGCCTACATGTGTGTAACAATTTATTTATTTATTTTACTTTTCACTCTGCAGATCCCCTTTGGCAGCAAGTTCTTGTATTGAAGCTATAGAACGAGCTAGAACGACATAGATGGTGTTACTCAAGGGAGCGCCATGTTCCAGGAAGGGTGTATATCATTTCCACTAGAATTCCTCTCTCCTGCAACGTGATACTATCTCGTGTGCCCATTCTTAGGGTGTCCACAAGTCTTTGGTAATGGATTGTGGTAGTATCAGGATTTATTAAACTGCGTAAGCTGATCCCGGGCCGCGTGTATCCATGATACGAACGCTCCTGACATGGACCACTTTTTTTTTTAAGACTGAGCGGATTGGGAACATTCAGGGGTTTACACCCGACTCTTATTCGACACTGACTGCGATGCACATCTACAGTTGTGCCTCTCTGTACACGGGACCGACGGCTTAACGTGCCCTCCGAAGGACGGGATGCTTTCATGATTCATTTGCCCAATTCCAAGTGAACCATGGAGGAGAGCGGTATTCTGTATTTAATCAGTAACTCGTATACCGATTAAATCCAGAGTTGAGCACCCGAATAAATCCCAGAAAGTGCCCCCCCCCCCGGGATTCGAACCCGGGATTTTTGGTAAATTTGCGCCACAGGTAAACACCCTAACCGCTAGGCCACGATCTCCCACGATTGTGCCCATTGATTTGAGTAGATACAAAGTATCTGAAACTAAACGCAAAAGAATGACACAGTGGTTAAGAACGTATTTGATTCTCTTGATCGTCGCATATCTGATCATACAGGGCTTAATATATATGTCGGATTATTCCGTCATCATTTGGGGTACTCCAGGGGACCAACAAGCTGTAAATAGCAAAGTAAGAATAGGCAAGCTGTCCCAGCATGGCGACGTTGCAGGTATTCCTCGGTATCCCGATGAAAGAAGGAATGAATCTGGAAATGTAGTAGGCCTACCACAAGAAAAGATCGATTATAATACCAGTAATTCTAGAGATTTTATATTTACAGGGGGCCAAAATCGGAGTTATCAATCTCCAGTACTAGTCACCAATAAAGAATATGAGCAGAATGTACCTTTGCAACAAAACAGGGTTAATGTCCCTGATAATCTAGATAATGAACTCCCAGGTGAATCAATAAATCACGATGTCGTCGTCGTCAAAATTCAACAACCCGAGCAACAAGCACTGAATCCGCAGGAGCCAGATAATGCAATTAACCCTCAGCCCCAAGGAAGTT
Source organism: Ophioderma brevispina (assembly GCA_023653785.1). Taxonomy (NCBI): domain Eukaryota; kingdom Metazoa; phylum Echinodermata; class Ophiuroidea; order Amphilepidida; family Ophiodermatidae; genus Ophioderma; species Ophioderma brevispina. The sequence goes on from JAMKCH010032763.1 coordinate 6,916, forward strand.
TGCAGCAGCAACAGCAGCAACCACAGAAAATACTAAATCCTAACATTCAGATTGATCCCGACGAACAGAATGTCAACTCAGCAGTGGCCAATCAATTTAGACCCGAACTTGATCCAAGAGTGCGTCACATTGATCCCAATGTACTTAAATCCATTGTCAATAAAGCCAGGCCTCCAAATCAAGAAAGCGTATTTCCACACAATTTTAAAGTAGTCATTAATGAACCAACCATATGCGAAAACTCAGATGGTTCTACCAAGGATGTGTTTCTATTAGTGCTAATCGATTCATTTCACAACAATTTTGAACAGAGGCGAGCGATTCGTGCCACTTGGGGTAGCATCAAGGAAGTAGACGGCATGTCTGTGGTGACGTTGTTCATGCTTGCCAAAAACAATGACAAGAAGTTGAACGAGGTGGTACAAAAAGAGAGCGAGCAGCATCATGATCTTCTTATGGAAGACTTTGTAGATACATATAAAAATCTCACACTCAAGACAATTATGGGCCTCAAGTGGGCTGCAACTTACTGCCCCAAAGCAGACTTTATTATGAAAACAGATGACGACATGTATATCAATTATGAACGTTTAGTTCGACATTTAAAGAGTTCATCAACGCCTACTCAAAGTTATATGACTGGATATCTCATATATGCTGCTAAACCAATTAGAAACCCAGAGAACAAATGGTATATGCCCCATGATCTATATCCGGGAAGCAAGTACCCGACATACTGCTCTGGGACGGGTTATGTCATGTCAGGCGACGTGGCGCTGAAAGTTTATGCAATTTCAGAGTACACACCGTTTTTATATATTGAAGATGTTTACGTAGGGATATGTTTAGAAAAACTGAGTATTGTGCCAATCAAGCACGGAGAATTCAACATCTTTCGGGTAGCGTACTCGTATTGTCGATACAAGACTATCATATCAACACACATGATCACTCCAACAGAAATGAATAGAATATGGAAAGACCAGCATTCAAAGAAGAGGTATAAGTGCTAAAATACAGTAAATACTTGTGTCAATACATCTTATTGTCAATTCTTGTTTCCAAAGCATTGTTGGCACTTGGAATTAAATTTTGAATAGTTGGATATTTCAGTATTATATTTTTTTTGTGTGAATTTTATCATTTCAGAGTTAATTAACTGTAAAAATGAGACAAAAAAGAGGCATCGCACTGTCTTTGAAACAAGCCACGCATGCGACCCTCCAAAAACCCAATGAATGCCGTATCTGCAGCTCTGCCGCTAAGTACAATCTGGGATTCCAATTCTAATTACAAAATCGTTTATTTTATGATAAATACGCATTTTTTAGCATTCTCGGTCGCAGGTGCAGTTTCCTAGACAATTAGCAACACAACTGTGCAAAAATATCAAATTTTGAAAATTGGGGGCGCTCTTCAAAATGTACCGTTATTGCTTTAATCTTTCCGTCGCACGCCACTATACAAGTTTGATATTCTTACGAAATATACTATTCTTTCTTTGAATAACGGAATATGGGCGATTCATATGCCTCCATGTACCGGCAAGGTATATAACGCAATGCAATTTTTCAACCATGTGTTAACATTTTGTCATAAGTTTTATACGCAATATAATGCGAATGGCATAAGCAACATTTTCATGCCTCATTTTTCATAGGTCAGGTCACCCCTTGGTACCCCCTTGTATAGGACGTTTTTTTATATTGGCAATGCAAAGAATTTTATTTTGGCGGCGACAATGGACTGTCCTGTAAACCCTCCCGCGCGCCCCGGCGTCTAACAGTAAGAGTTAGCATATACAACTATTCTTTTTTTGCAAACTTTATAGATCGGACACGAAAATATGGTTAATTTTTCACATGATTGGATCATTTTAAAATGTTTGACGCCCTGTATAATCTTTGGATTTCCCCTACCTGGGTATAGCTACCATTCAGAAATGCTTCATGCAGTTTTTTTTTTAGTGTAGATTTAGTGTATGGGCTGATAATAAGGTATCGTGTGGCCACCTTTTTTAGTGTACCATTTTGTTAAAATTTTTCAGGAGGCCAAAGGTCAATTATTATAAACAATGAAACAATTTCAGTTCAGGTGCCACGAATCGTCAGTCAATTTTGTAGCCGCCTCTAAGAGTTCGTGTGAATTCCAGTCAGACCATAAAGAGAAACCACTCGTGATAAAATTTAATGTTTAATTTTAAACACCCACTGCCATAAAAGTTATTACAACATGCGACATGGATTTTATAACTGATAATTGAATTTCAATTATACCAGAGTTTCTTGCCTACACTTGACGTAATGAATGTCAAAGTGGTTGTTTTTCCAACGTAATTCCTCCGAATCCAAGAGTTAAAAAACATTTTGATTCAATATCATCTTTGGTATTTATAATGATAAGTTGCCGATTGTACAGCACCAGGAATAGAGGCACTGGGACGCTAGAATGGTTTCAGCATAGGAATTGGGTTCGTTAGGGAATCACTGTAAAATAATGTTTACAAGGGAAAATCGAATGGTTTGTATGGACCGGAAATCACCTTTAGTGAAAGATGGAGCAATGTCCTCACTCAGTGCGTAACCAGACCTTTGGCAATGGGGGCAGAAGGGGTGCCAATACATTTTTTTGAGGGGGCTAATTTGTGGGTCCTTTCTCATAGACACTGTACAAAAGGTCAGTTCATTTGGGGGGGGGCAGAAGAGGGGGGGGAAAGGGTTCCGTTTGGGGGGGCTCGCGCCCCCTGCCCCCACCCGCTGGTTAGTCACTGCCATCAATAGTGGACCAAATTAAATGGCAACAAAAAGGTCCAATGAGAACTTGAAAACAGCCTTTTAATGCACACTGCTTGTTACTGTTGACATTATGCCATTGCCATGGAATGTGAATGCGTAATCAGTACAGCAAACACATGACTTATCATTCAAATTTCATTTTGAAATTCTCATAATTTTTAGTTTTTTTTTAGACCACTGGTCTTCCATTGACGTTATCTCAGTTTTGGTCTGTACCACCACTCCCCGACAAAAATTTTTTTTTTTTCTTCGCAACATTCAACCCGTACAATTATTCAGGGGTCTTAATTTCTGGTTCCTGTGTCTGTCTTATGGACTTCAATATACACGTGAGAGGGAAGGAGAACGGGATGTACACCCTACTCATTCTTGTCAAACTCTCTCGAACCGATATAATATGGAACATGTAAAGGTCCATGGCCGATCGCTAATCGCCTCGTCCCCAGAACCCAGATTTAACCGGAGTGGTCAAAATTTTGGTATCAAAAGGAACCTATTTTTTATTTATCATTTACCCTGTAACTTTAGGGGTAAAGGATGTTTGGTTTGGAAGTTATGAGCGAAAATGTACTCCATTTTGGTTCGAGCAAATTATTAATTTTACACAGTAAGTATTCTATGGGGCTACAAAATCGCGTTTCTAGTTTTCACATCTTAAAACGGATGAAAATAGGCGCGGAACTTTCCAGACGGGGGGTTTGGGGTGAAGGCCAGTCTATCAAGATAAAAAACTTTATATTAATCGGCCATCCCTTTACTGTAATTAATTATTTTTCGTACTCTGGTTTTTAGTGGTGGATTTCGGAACAGTGGCGGATTTAAGGAAAGGGACCCGGCAAGCCGCTTAAGGTGGGGCCCTTTGAGAGTCGTGAAGTGACGTAATGTCGCACTTTAGTGCAACAAGGGGGTGTCTGAAGGGGCCCTGAGAGCAGTATTTTAGGGGGGGCCTGTCAGCAGCTGCTGACACTGCCAACTCTTAAATCCGCCACTGATTCGGAAGCCATTTCTGGCGTTTCAGTGTCTCTATTCCTTGTAAAGCACGATCGACAAGTTATCATTTGCCAGTTCCCCTAATCCGCCATAAATATGAAATATGACAATCGAAACAAATGTCTCTATACTCTGGAATTCTGTGGAATTGCAGCTGTCTGAAAAACACAATTTTGACATTCAATACGTCATGTGTAGTCGGGAACGCCCGGTACAATTTGAAATAAATTTCTGATTATTTTTCTGCATGTTTCAATACATCTGACCGGTAGATTGCAGTTACTTTAACCTATTGTGAATTAAATTAATACGCGAGATATAGTGATGGCAGGCCGAACGTAGCAAAAATGGCGCTATGTATTCGCTTCCCGAGATCTAAACGGGAAGCCAAACCCAATCAATAATGTTGATTTTCCTTTGCATTAAACACACTGAATTCACGGCAGAAGTATTCAGTGCCAAGTGTAATTATTCCGTGACAAGTTACTAAATATATGATTGTCGATATCGAAAAGAATGCATACAAATATTGAGTATCAAATCAAGTTCTAATATTAATAAAATGTCAATTTTCTTCACCAAAATATCTTTAAATTAAATAACATTTCTGCAATAACCAACACTTTTCGTTTCTATTTCCTCTCATTTTTGTGTATGTGTGTGTTTTGCAACGAGACACTAAATACTTCTGGTGTGAATTCAATACATTTAAAGTGACAAGAGGAGATTTTTTGAGGATACAAATTTCTCTCAATTTTCCCTGGATCGGTCGTAGACCACCTACCGAGAACGTTTCGAAGGTTTATTGAACAAAGAAGTACAAAAGAAAACCGCAAACCTTGTTTTGAACGTGCCTGGTATCGCAATCGTCCCCATAGAAAATCATGCTTTGACTTTCTGTCGTGCACGACGGAAAGTACTAAATCAATATCTTATTACAACATCTAAAGACGGCGTACTCGGCTAATTCACTTCAGGTGTGATCTAATACATTGGAAAGCATTCCAAATATGCAAAAAACTGGGTTCGACAAAAATTGGGGGCGCTTCTTTCTGGAAATCTCCTCATGTCTCTTTAATGCAGAGAAAAAACAAATTATACTATTAGGGTTTTGGAAGGGCTTCGCCCTCGGGGTTGAATGCATTTATCTACTTATCTCTGTGAGTTTTTTCTCTGCTTTACTAGACTACGTGTAATTGCGCTAGAAACCCGATGAGACGGAATTGTCAATGGTATATCACCATGGTGATGTGACGTCATAGAGTAGGATGCAAGTCTCATTTTACCGAGGACGCCGGACATTGAAGAATATGTTAAAGCGCAATGATGAGAAGACTGAGTTTTTTGTCGCTATTTCACCCCATCTAAAACAATAATATGTTGCCTGTTACTCTGCGTGTTGGGAACAAGTCCATCTCTCCTTCAGACACTGTTCGCAATCTGGGAGTTATATTTGATTCTGAAATGTCCATGTCAGCTCAGGTTAAATCTCTTTGTTGTAATCTTACATATCAGCTTCGCAACATTTGTCGTATACGCCGCTTTTTGGACTATGACACCTGTAATCTGGTCATGCGCGCCCGGGTGTGCTATCAAAATTAGACTATGGCAATGGTTACTACTTGGATGTAATAAGACGATATCCATAACCTTTCCACGTATCCCCGAAACTGGCTGCGAAGTTGATATTAAGGCTCTAAAACACGATCATGCTAGTAGGGGGGTGTGTTATTGCCAAAGTTGCAAGTATGAAGTTTAAAAGACCCCCAGCCAAAAATATGGAGACACCCCTGACATAAACAACCTACCGTTTAAAAAAAAAAATTCAATCAATAACCAACCCCCCTGTACATCTCCCCTAAATTTTTTCCCACTACAATAATTAAACACCTGCTAAAGAATGACTGTAATTGTTAATTTAGCCTTTTGCTTTTCACTTGAGTATGTGCAGTGATCCCAGTGAGTATGTGAGCTCTGTGTGGGAAACCACTCAGGCGTCACATTTGCGCAGCTTTTTTGTCCCAATATTGCCTGATTAAGCTCCAAATTATTGACAAAAATCAACCAGTTAAACTCTTTGGATGAATTGAATGGTTATTACTACATTTGCTTTCTTATAAAAAAGCAGTGGTAACATGACAGCTGTACGTCTGTCGCATTTCTCATTATTCAGAGATTTATTGATATAAATGATTGTTGCACCTAGTGTATTGGCATTGTAAATTTCTAAGATGCGTAAGTAGTAATCTGATCAATCTGATCCTCTATTCAGTTAAACAAGGTCACGCCCAATGTAGATGCCACTATGCAGGGCTTTAATTTAGTTTTGATTTAATTTCTTTAGTGTAAAAAGAGTTACTATGTTTTACCTGGATATGCTCATAACCTCGCCTATTCTTGTAGCCGATATCAGTTTGCTATACAATTGTTAGTTGTATAGCTATTTTCTAACAAATACAAAGACAGCACAAGCTAAAATTACTTTGCTATGCATTTAGTTCTTATCTGAATCGCTCACAACTGCTACTGGCAGCTCTCATTGCTAAATTCCTGAAAATAGATGGTATTTTGTGATTAGCCTAATTTTTAAACAACATTCCCTTCCACAAAAGCTAAAAAACAAAGTACCATTGGTGGGAAATCATATAACATGTCACCGATGGCTGGATTGTAATAAAAATTTTGAATTTGGTAAAACTAAACAGTAATGCTGAACATCAGAATAAAAATCCTGAAATCTTGGTGACAGTCCTGTGTGATACTTGAGGATACTTGGCAATTTTTTTCAATGTTATCATTCACATTGCAGGCTTCCCCGATTTGAATACCGTATTTCAAAACTTTCAGAGGGTATGTACAGGGGGGTTATAATCGTCTGATTTCAGTAAAATTTGATTTTTTTTCAGTTTATTAGGATGTCTCCATATTTGAGCTGGGGGGTGTCAATTTTTTTGAATTATCACACCCCTCTAAATGCTAGGCCCGTATTAAACAGTTGCACTGGGCTTCAATTGATCATGCTCAAAAGCTTTAATTTCATGGGGTTCGTCCGCGAAAAAACTCAGGTTCGTAATCTACGTGTGCATACATGTGCATGCCTGAGTGGATCAACTTATATCCCAAGCCACTGTATCCATGGTATGAAAAAAGGTCGATATGTAGGACATACGCATGAGTTAGTATCACTAGGGTTACGCATGAGTTCGCGAACGGACCCCTGGTCATTATCTTCAAATGTCTCAGTCAGAGTGTACCGGATTGGATCCTTTCTGATTGTATCAGCCTTTATCAATCAGCCTGCCAGAGCAAAAACGAACTTCTTTACAATATCGTTAGATCATATTGAAAGCGCGCCAACTGCTTAATATAATAACCTTTTGGGGGGGTCCACTTGTATAGCCTAATACCAAAGCACAAAGCTCACACGCCATCACGCCTGAGTCAACGTCCCCTTTGTTATGATAATATTAGGTGATAAAATCGATGTGGCGTCAACGACCTTCGTGTCTTGAGTCACAGGCCAGTGCACGGACAGCAGGTGCGAGTGCGCATTTTCAAAGTCTTGAATGTCAGGTCTTGTTGTTGTTTTGTAGTAGACTTTTTGAAGACAATGAAACTACTGACATGTGTTTAGTAACCTACAGTACAGCATAGGCAGATTCCAATACATTATGCATCACTTCCGACACATTTTTATAAAGAAAAAAGCACAAAAAAGTCAGAAACGTCTGGTGCTGTTCGCGACTGGCATGATTTGATACTGACCTAATCCCAGATAGCACGCATATATTGGCCCAACGATGGTTTCCCCATCGGTAATCTTGGCATCGGCATGCACGTGGCTACCGTATATTGGGCCACTATTGTTTTCCATTGGCAATGTGATATCGGCTTCCTATATCGGCAATCCTTTAATGGTCTAATATTGGCGCATCTTATTGGCAATCGACCACACCAATATAGAGCCAATTATTGGGATAACGTTTGCCCAATATTGGCTTAAGCCATTGTTTGCTAAAAATGCAAGGGTGAGAAAACAATACAAACATACAGAAATACGCTAAATCTCTCAATGCCATTGTTTGATCAGAACACATTATTTTCAAAAATATTACTACTATATAATACCAATTTCCAATAAAAAATAAACTATTTGCTAGCTCAAATTATTTATTAATTTATTTTCAATACAAGCCGGGTTAAAATATATTGAGTTTTTTGCAAATAAAAAATATTGGGATATAGTCCCATTTGGGTTCAATATCAATTACCAAGAATTGGCCCAATATTGTACCAACTTTGGCCCGGGCCCAATATTGGTCCCATGTTGGGCCGTTGAGCAAATAATATTGGACCGATAACTGTAGTCCAATACTGGTCCTCGATATTGTAAATATTTGGCCTATATTGGCCCAATATCTCCATGTTTCTGGGATGGAACAGATGCTTATTAGGCCCGGATTAGGCGTTAGAAAAAATCATTAGAAAAAATGAAAAAAAAAGGAAGGGGAGGTAGAACCTAGAAGTTTATGATTGAGCTTCATTTCCGTTTATATTTAAAAATGGTGATATACCGGCTACGCATAACCCTAAGTTGCGCATGTCGTTTCTGTTCTGTTGGGAGTGTTCACATTATTTACGCCCAGGGGGGGGTGGGGGAGGATTTCCGTCTTTTTTTTAACGGGCTGTGTTTTCAAGTCCCCCCTATCTCAAGTTTCTCAAATTTCATGTGCCCCCCCGACTAGTAGAAACAATTTCATTCCCCCCCTCGAATATTTTCAATTATACACATTCTAAATTGGTAATATCCCAGACATCCTCTTTTGAAGGCAGCGAGAGTGATTGCTTCCCTTCAATCATCATCATCCTTTTTTGTCATGGGTCCCCCCCCCCACTGTTGGACGAAAGCCTCAACATGTTTCCATGCTGGATTGGCCTATACGGAATTGGTCAAAATTTGGGATCAGAAGAAAACTACTATTGTTCCTCTTTACCCTATGAAATCTAGGGCTCAAGGATTTTTGGTTTGAAAGTTATAGTGACATGTTGCCCGCCTTTGGTCGACCAATATTAATTTACACAGTACTCTATAATGACTTTACAAATCACGTTTTTAGCTTCTCACATCAAAACGATTGAAATATCTGCGCCGTTAAACTTTATACAGGTGGAGTTTTGGGGTGAAGTCAAACTATCAAGATGAAAACTCAAATACTTAAAATCGGGCCATATCCTCCTTTAATTAGGCCATTCCCATTACTAACAACTTTCCATTGCTTGTTTATTGATCTTTATTACTTGAGAAAGGAAATGTCCACAATATTCCTTGACCAACAACCCATCTATATTTTAAACGCGACTCACAACGTCAAGAAACTGATACAGTGACAGTGTCTCCCACATTGCTCATGTCACTGAAAAATAGATCAGTTTTGCTAAGTAAAAAAATATATAAAGTCATAAATCGTTCATCTGCTTCAAGATAAATAGGATAACTGAGATCCTCTCTGAAGGCACCAAATATACTAAACCCAATAGCTTCCGGGGGCCTCAGCCCCCTTGACCACCATCATGGGCCCAAAAGTGGAATCCTGTACCCAACCCATTATTGCTCGCGCTCAACGCGTATGGGGCACAAATTTAACATCTTACCATCTTACTACCCAACTTTTTCGCAATTGCTTGATTGATCTTAATTACT
>JAMKCH010032764.1:0-22301 GCA_023653785.1 Ophioderma brevispina
AGCAGAGTTGTTGATGTCCCATTCAGATTGTCGATGTTGATCTCACAGGTCTTCGATAAGACAGCTTCTTATTGAGGGCTCTATGAGGTTGAAAGTCAAGAGACAAGAGACACATTATGAAAAGATGGTAGTCCACCAACAACTTATCAGGGTGGAGACAATGTCAGAATCTTGATGTGAAATGACAAGTCAAGATATGCCCGAGGACATAGGTAGGTGTATTCACATGTTGCGGAAGACCTGGCGGCTTCAATATCTCAAGAATTTGCTTGCAGATTAATCACCTGGCCTCATCGATATGCCAGTTAAAATCACCACTATGAGAAATTGTTCTGGCGATGGGTTAGAACAACTCAAGCAAGGTCTCGAAGTCCTCAAGAACATAGCAGGATAGCTATTTTAGCTGACCGTGGATGGCGTATAAATGGTTTACACAGCCTTACTTTGAAGAGCGTTGGGAATTGGTGTAAGTCCAGCAGCTCAAATGGTTGATCTACAGTTATTCTCTTTTACATGCCTTGTGCAATTTTTTGTTTTCCATGCCAACTTTGGCTGTTCAATTTGACCCCATTGAAATAAGTATTTTATGACTTCATGGGCTATCCCGGTGAAACAATTTTTTAATGTCTTTTCTGTATAATACTTATTCTCTTAATTGTAATTTTATATCATGTTTGTTCTATTTTACTATGTTAGGGGTGCAATTATTGTAATTTTAATGTTGTTTTACCATAAAATCAATCCAATCAATCATCAGGTTAAATTTGTGACCCAAACTTGCAAATTTAGACCAATTAGTGATTATTTTAATCTTTTCCTGTTTTATCATTTTTTACACACCATCTGACCAACTTTCAATGATTTTCATTTCCTTTTCCATAGTTTATCCCAAATGCATAGTATGACCCATCAAAATGAGGTGTTCCCTGTCCAGGGTGTGTCCACTTTTAGTACAATTTGGATGCCTCAAGATTTTACTATTGAACCCTTAAAATTCATCCAAAGTTGGCATACATTCACGACTCGTGTAAACAGTTCACAACGTTAAACCATTCACATTGAGAGCAATTAGGTTATTTTTGTTTTAAGCTGAGGTATGTGGTTATTAGGGGCGTGGTTTCCCTGTTACGTCTGCACAATTTTTAAGACTTTTTCTTGTGTCACTACTGCAAAGTATATGGATAAAAAGTGTCTAAGTGGCCCTACATCAAAGGTGTATCAACCAATACGTAGAAATTGAAAAGGATGGATCTGTACGCTCAAGTGTAAAAGTTATATTTTAAAACATGCATGGTGTACACTGTTACGTCCGACAGCATTTCCAAACTTAATCGCTTCCTAAACATATAGTTAATCTACATTTGCTGAATTACTCCAAGTATTTCTTGTGTTTTATGCTTTGGTAATGAGATGATGTTTTTCAGATATTAACGTGTTAAAAGCAGTCATGTTTGAGTACAGTGCATGAAGATGTTACATGGACGTGGTGTCCATATTACGTCCGAAAATGTCTATGGGCAACTTACACACTATAAAATTTTTTAAAATAAAATCGAGTTGTCATGGCTTTAAATGATTTACCGTGTTGTTCCTAATAAACGCCCTGCTCTAATAAACGCCCCCCTAACGTTTTTGGATAAAACAATTCAAGAACATTAGTTAAGCTTACTACCTAAATCACATGATTTAATGGCCGGGACTGTCGTAATCCTTATCATAATCGCTTTGTTTGTTCACAGTTGTAATATTTAACTTATTAAAATGGAATCTTTGACCTCGGGATGTCGAAAACAGCGTCCCCCTGCCCTCGTTCGTTGTATTATGGGTAATCAGCAAAAATAAGCGTGTGGAAGGTGATTTTTGCGGATTTTTGCTTTTCCATTTTTGACTGTAATAAAACGCCCTCCCTTTTGCAAATCCACACCGCCCCCGGGGCGTTTATTAGGACCAATACGGTAATACATTTTTCACCCCTCATACTAACAATTTATACCCTATTAAAATGCCAATGACCTGAAATTATGTACTTAAAATGCATTTTACATATTCCTTGTAATGTCCCAAAGTGCGGCCCAACCTGGTTGAATGACCCATATCCCTACGTAGATGCAATTAAAATCTAGAGATGTAATGAAAAATTTGAGTCGAGACAATCTGGTTGGCATTTTCACTGTTTCATGCATTATACAAGTCGCACATGCTGCGTAGAATAACCAAACTTCTTTTTATCCCCTGTCCCAAAAGCATTAGGGGTTATTGCAATAGTAGCGGCAGGTCTGTGTGGTATGTGTGTGTTCCAGTTTGGTGGTTTTCGTTTTTTAACATCATCTTCATAAAGTTTAAGTCTGATTTACACAAGACTTGGGGTGGTTTAAGGTGCATGGGGTTCAAAGTGCAAATATGGGTTCCCCCGACCGCGATGTTCTGTTTCATAGCGGTCCAATCTGTACATTTGTCTAAAAAGTTGTTTTTTTGAATGTGGGGCTGAATAAAGTTCCCAGGCTTCCTCCGTGGTGATGAGTCAACGGTCAATGGCCAAGGTCATCTGAGTCATGTTCCAGACTGCCATCTTGCCAGGGGGATGACTCAGTTTACTTGCTGAATTTTTTCAAATTGGTCCTTTTCAAATTTTGATTATTCGATACGTCTTATTTTTAAGCAAAGAAACAGATGCAAAATGTCATTTCAAAATTAGCTACCAGATGACTTTAAAGACCCTATCAGTGCTTTGCTAAATCAGAAAATCGAAAAAAGATCATCAAAATCAGATTTTGGCAAGTAATTATACTTTTTTTTAAAAAAAAAAAAAAAAAAAAAAAAAAAAACCCCTTTAAAATTCAAAAAACAAAAAAACACGCGTTTTTTTTTAATTTAAACCTTTTTTAAAACAAAAGCTGTCCTTATCGGACACTTACTCCATACAACACGTAATTGAATGGGAATTGGTAGCTTGGAACACGGCCTTTTTCTTCCTTTTCTGTAATTCGTCATTGGCAAAGGGTAACTTATGAATAATTCTACAAACTTATTCCTTCACTTTGGAAGGCTATTCCTGCCAATTCAAATATTTGTTTTCAATCACGGAATAGTGGGGTCTTTAAGGTTAGATTCCTGTGCAGTTTGTTGGATTTGACTCAAGCATCACAGGACTTGCGATATACTAGCACTATCCCCCCTACCTTTAATCTAGAATATTTTTATCTAATCTTTCTTAACTTAGCTGTGCTATTACAGGTCTAGTTTCATCATTTTCACACGGATAAATTGATGACTTTAATGACCTGAATCCCATTTTTGAAGAAAAAAACGCAAAATGTGAAAACCAGGTTCCCCGCTCAAAATTCGAAATGGCTTGCCAAATTGTCAAAATAAATTTTGACCATAACTCAATTATTTTTTGTTCAAATTACTAATTTTTGGTGCAATACCATTGTTTTTTGGGTATCAGGACTCATTCTATATGCAACTTCATCTACCATAGTCTTTCGTTTGCGTGATATTCAGTTTTTAGCTCAAATTTGTGCTGCGATGGAGGGCACTTTCCCAAAAAAAGTGTTTATCCCATGAAAAAAATTGGACAGGGTTTTTATTCTTAGCACTTCCTGAAACTAGTGATAAACACGTGAAGAGGGGAAAGAGAAAATTCGGAAACTCCTGGTTGGTCTCGAACCATGGGGCCCTTAGGCGCCACTCCCCTGACCAGGGATATCATGTTACGGCGGTGTCGCTGGCTTAGCCAGCGATTTCGTGTCCATATGTGTCTTCATTCGATGATGTCATTGCTGCTTCCGGGACTTTGCATTGGGTTTTGGGGTGTTTTGGTGGCTTAGGTTAATGAAATAAAATGCCCTCCATTGCAACCCACACATAAGAAAGTTCTTTGACACCATTTATAGTTTCAATGAGAGTGTTTTCACCAAATTTTAAAATTGATGCCATGGGACAAAGGTATGTGTTCTCCAGTTCTAATCTTCAGGAAATGGAGATCAACAATTTTGATTTCAAAAAAGTAAAATTGTTTAAAATTTAAAACTTTTGATGTGATGTTTAACTTTGGGGAAAGCCCCTCGCAGTCAAATTTTAAGCTAAAACTGTCAATATCAAGAAAACGAAAAGTCCGTGGTTAGATGAAGTTGCATAGAATGATTCATCCATACCGGCCCAACATGTTTGCCACAAACATGAAGGTTAAAACAAAACCTTATCAATTTTAGGTCAAACAGAGATTTGGCCAATTTGGCGGCCATTGTGGATTTTTTTGTTGAAGGCACCCCCCCCCCTGGGGGGGGATTCGCACGCTTCATTTTTTTCTTTGAAAATGGATAAGCATCATTACAGTACTCAATCTAGCCTGTGTTTTGAAGTGATCTGAAACTATGAACCAAATATGACCATATAGCCCCACCTCTATTATCATTAAACGAACGTGTATAAGGTGCTCCCTGGACCCAACATTTTTGTTTTTCGCGTGCCCATGTTTTAAAGCTAAATTATTTTTTGCCCAAAATTTTTATGGTAATTGCCCATTATCAGTTGCTTATATATTTTGGGGTGGAAAAAACAACAACTGGCATGTTTTTTTCTTTTAATGGCTAATTAACCTAATCTGCATTTAAAGCGGCCTGGCACATTTCACACAATATGAAATTTCTCATTTGCTCTCAAATGCTAGTTTAGGCCATTGGAAACAGAGATTATTTTATTACCATAAAAGAACATACCCCAAAACAGCTAGGGACAAATTGATTATGAGGATAAAAGACCTCCAGGTACTTTGTAGGCAACTTTTAAGTTTTTCCCATAACTTTAATCACAAATGTGTATATTACATGAAATATTTTTGACTCTTACTCCACTGATATTAAAACCACAAAGGTTATACCCGCGGTCAAACATGTGCATATCGTGGGCGACCTGCATACGGCGTTCATGTTCTTGTGTTACCGCATTTTTCGTCGTCTGCTTAATTTCGCGTCGCGGCGACGTTAATTATCAAAATCGTTTCTGTTTCCCATAAGGAAGCTGATTTGGTCCTTCATCATTTCGGGTGATGGTTTTTGTATTAAAAGCCTACAACCATGCAAAACTATCGATTTTGAAAAATTTTGAGGCGCACTATTATTCAATTGCCATTGTCTCTTAAAAGGAAAGTGTGGCCCACACTGGTTAACATGTTCACCTTGGTGCAGAAGGTCCATGTTCAAGTCACAGCAGGGCCACTTCCGCGGGTTTTTTATTAAATTCCGGATTTTCATTGTAGACACGACCCATTGATGAAAACGTGAATTCGGGCTAGTTTCCTGTGGTTCATTTAGGAAACCAAGAGGTGTCCTGATCCATCCTGGAACCTTACCCTGAGGCATCCATCAATTTGAAAGTCCTGAACAATGAAGGAAAACGTAAATTTAAACGTACTTCAAACAACTCAACGTTCTCCTTGAACATGAGCGACCGTTGTTGATCTTCGTAATCAACCCACAGTTTGATATGCAAATTAACTCGTCACGCCCGGTGCAGTGTTCACGGAAGTGCGATTACGCGGTACGCCTAGAGTCGACGCACTGTCCGTCACGTTTGGAACTCTGAGTATGCGCTAGGGTCACCAGGTGCAAACTGCAAGCAAACAAACTTTGCCAACACTATCATCGCTTTGCTTTAGATTTTTGCTAAAAGTATTTTGAAAACTAGAAAGATTTCCTTCCGGGACTGGAGCAATTTTATATTATAGTGAGAATAATTATGTCCTCTATACACCATATAATAATAAGTTTTCATAAAGATTTTCGTTGTTGAAAGGGATTCACCATGTTACAGAGTCGTTCATCAATCAACAACTCTGGCATCCGATGCGTCCTCGTATTTTTATCACGCTTGGTCGTAGCCCAAGCCGCCTCGCGGATAAAAATCCAGATGCATCGTTGTTGATTTGTGATGAACCATCTGTAACATGTTTGAAATCCCTACATGTACATTCATTTACCACCATACCAACTTTGTCATCAACACTCACACTGACTCCATCTGTTTGGGCGAAAACAACAGATGAAACCCTCATTATCTTGTAATTCACACTTCTTTTCAAGTGTCACTGATTAAGCCACCCATGGTAGTAGTAACATCTGAAATATTAAAAGACCACTCTTTGGTAATACGATGACCAGCACACCAAAGCTACAGATTTGGTACCACCTGTTTCAATCCGTGGAAATGGATATTTATTTAGTGCCCTCAGTTTTTGCCTTACTTTTTATCGCAATGGGGGTAGAAACTTATACCGGAACCGCCCGTACATGGCGGGAAAAAAGTGGGGAATTTGGAAGCTCCTTCCCCGGGAAATCTAGCATCCTCGCGGGAAAATGAGGAGGGAGAAAGAAAAATAAATGAAGGAAAAAATAAAAACAAAAGGGGATAATAAAATTGTACGAGTCAATGTTTTCTCCAAAATTAAGTCCGAAAATAAATAAATATAAGGAATTCCCGAAATGTCCGTGTTTGGGTTCCGATTTTCTTGTAGTTATCCCGCCCTCCGGCTGAGCTCCGTTACAGTCAGCCCGCTGGTCTGAACTGCTGTAACCGCTGGGAAAATTACACTGATGATTAAAAAAGGGTCCGGGAAATTCCCCGCCAGTCTAATTATCTTTCAACTATACTGATCTTCATGACTTCAGCTCATGACCACTGACCTCTCCACATGGATAGCGGTCTGAGTCCCGTTGAAACTCAGAAGTTTTTTTTACTAGATACAATATGCGGGAAACAATGCTACCCTGTCAAACATAGAACATCTGTGTGGAATATGTGCACCACAGTGTATGATTGCTTCCGTCCATATTGTATAGGTAAAAGAACAACTTCCTGTTTTTCACTCGGCGACCATCAACTGTGGAGCCCCGCTGTGTAGAGTCATTGTCATGAACACAGGTAAATAGGTAATCACGTCACCCTCGTGTCAATTTCTGCTCACAAATTTGCAATACTCGGTTAAGCATTTCTAAACTGAGTTCTAAATCATTTGTTTTGTGTCCACATATCGCAATGTGAGCCCATGCGTCGGGGTTCGCCGTCGACCATTTTGTACAGTTTTGGTCAAGCTAAAATGATGTATTTTAGCAATAAAAATCAATTATGTTTAGGAGTCATTTCTGAAATGAATTTTTAAAAAATAACTCTGAACTTTTGGCCTAATTACCATTGTTTATTTTGGTTTACTTTTCAATTACATATATGAATGGACGCTATGTTTACTTTGTTGTTGGTTTGATCATTTAATACATGGGGCGAGGTATTGCTTTGTTGGGACTTTGGTATCCTCCATCAGGGTTCCTCCAGGGAACTTTAACAGGAGGTGCTGGGTGGTCACGATTTAAGGTGAAAGGGTGATACCTGGAAAAATAAATCTTTAGATGGTTGGGAAATGGTAGATTGCGGCCGGTTGTGTTCCATTGTGTATATTGTACTTGCAAAAGGAATTGGCAAATGAATGTCGAGTTGGTTGTATAAAGTCTTCCTTGTTTATATGTGGGTCAGTCCATCCCCAGGTGGGCCAAAGAACCATATTTGCTAAGCCTAGGAAGATATTCTAATTTTTATTTTCGATCAAAGTATTTTCAGAAGTTTACTTTTTATGCAATTGAATACGTAATTTATAAGGTCTTTTAACATGATACCAAACATACTGCAATTTACGCTTTAGTTTTTTATTTTTATCGAATTCTTAGGATGACTCAAAAGGTGTTAAATTTGTGGACACAAAAAACTGGTACAACTACAATTAAAATTGCCAAATGTAACAATTTTAATGATTATTTTAAAAAAAAAAAATTTTATTATTTTTTACAACAATCCTGACCAACTTTTAACTGATTATTCATTTCCTTTTTCATAGTTTATCCCAAAATGCATAGTATGACCCTTCAAAAATGAGGTGTTTCCCGTAACAGGTGTGTCCCCACTTTTAGTACAATTTTAGATGCATCAAAATTTTCTATTTCCCTTAAAATCCATCAAAATTGATACAGTCCACTACTTGTAATACAGTCACAACATTAAACCACTCACAGTGAGAGCAATTAGGTTATTTTTTGTTTAGCTGAGGATATTGTGGGTTATTTGGGGCGTGGTGTCCACTGTTAACGTCTGCACAATGTTGAAACATTTCTTGTGTCCACTGCAATATGTATAAAAAGTGTCTATCGTGTCACCTACCTCAAATTGTATCACCCAATTGTAGAATTTAAAAGGATTGATCATGTAATTGTCATTAAATTGTCACAAGTTATATTTTAAAAACATGCATGGTGGTCCACTGTTACGTCCGAACTGCAGTTCCAAACTTATCGCTTACTAAACCTATAGTTTAGATATACCTTTGATGAAAAATTACTCCAAAGTATTTTGCTTGTGTTATCTTTGGTAAAATGAAATGAAGTATTCAGATATTAATGTTTTTAAAAAAGCATGGTTTTGAGTACAGGTTTGCATTAAGATGTTACATGGACGTGGTGTCCAAGTTACGTCCGAAAATGTCTATGGCAACTTCAACTTACACACTTTAGAAATTCAAAAAAAATTAAATCGAGTTGGTCATGGCTTTAAATGATTTTCATTCATTTTTTTCAGTCACCCTCATACTATAAATTTATACCCTATTAAATGCAATGACACGCATTATGTAAACTTAAAAACTGCAATTGACATATCCTTGTAATGTCCCAAGTGCGAACCCAACCTGGTGAATGACCCATGTCCACGTCTGGATCTGTGGTCTTGGTAGAATAGAGTTTGTGGAGATATCCAACTGATTTTGGACAAGCATGTTATTAGCGGTGAGCGCCTCTGGCGATCTTGGTAAGCTGTCCCATCCCAGTGATGCCAATCATGTTGAGATGCTTGCTTCACGCGTGTATATGTTTTTAAACATAAAAACGAGCAGCTCTCCGTTGTATGCGTTCAATGAGTTTGTTTTTTACAGTGTATAGATCCCATGGCTGCGATGCCAATATGCCAGGTGTGGCCTGATAAGGGTCGATACAAACTTTTCTTTGGTAGTGGTTAAAGTATGTTAGAAGTTCGCTGAATGAAACCCAATGTTCTTGACGATTTTATTAGCGGCATGTTTAATTTGTAAATACTGAACAAGAAAGAACACACTAAGCATAAGATTGGACGAGACAGTGTCGGGCCATGCAATTAGGAATTGACACACTTGGGGAATATTTATCTTTAGGGCCTACGCATCATTTCATTTAAAGAGGGTTCTGGAGGGAATATAGGTAAGGCGACCTGTTTCGATTGATTTTACACTTGTAACTTGGATAGGTTGTCTACCACAGACTACCAGGACCCTTTAGTTCAGTGCGTAATTACGTGGATTTGGTGAATTCAGCGTTTTTGGCGCGTAAAATACCAATTTATCAGTGCAAGAAAAACGCTGAAAATCGGGCTTGAAAAGTGGTTTTCTAAAGACCGAACCCGGACCCGTAGGAATCAATTTGGAGGAGAAGAATTTCATTTATGTTGGAAGCTGTACGACAGGCAATCATATTCGGCTTCCCAGGAAATTTACAATTTTCCAGCCTTGCCGCCTTAACGAAGTTGTGCTCAGCAAATCAGCATGGGGGTCAAAGGGCATAAAGGGGAACTTACGTCTTAAAGGGGGCATTTCATGATCCACAAGCCTCGTCCCCCCGAACTTCCCTAAAAAGATGTTTGAGATTTTTAGATCTATCTGAACCGTTAGCCTTATTAGTAATCCACGTGTGCCAATCTTACGTGCAAAATTCGGTCGCATCTGTACGAAATTTGCAATTTGCATTAAACGGACAGAAATTACAGCACAGTAGCCTATGGGACCGTGGGAAACCGAGCAAATTGCTCATAACCACAAAAACCGCATGATCGGGATCGGCTCAAAATTTGGGAATAAGCTTTTATCAAGGATATCAGTGATCAATGAATAAAATAGTAGGTGCTGAAATCACGAAATGCACCTTTCATGTGAAAAAAAGTCAAAAATTCATATTTGCTATTGACTTAACGCGACTCATGCATATGCAGTAGAGGTGGGCTATAGAGGGTCAATATTTCATGGTTCATAGTTTCAGATCACTTCGTACACAGGCTAGACTGATGACTTTCAGTCTTTAATGATGCTTATCCAAATTCGAAGAAAAAAACAATAAAGTGCAAAAAACCAGGGTGCCCCAGGGAAAAATCCAAACTGGTTTGCCCCCCCCCTACCCCCTCTTGACCATCATCGCCATATTTTTACCATAAGGTACTGATTTGGTTTTAATCATATTCATTTTTGTGGGCAATACCCATGTTTTAGCTGCAAGGATCATTCGGCAACTTCCAACCTCACCACGACTTCAATTTCTCGATATTGCAGTTTTAGCCTTAAAGGGGGAGGGCCCGATTTACGGAATGAAGTTTTCATCTTGATAGATTGGCCTTCATCCAAAACCCCATATGTAAAGTTCGCGCATATTTCAATCCGTTTTGATGCGAACGCTACAAAACGTGATTTTGTAAGCCCCATAGAGACTGTGTAAAAGTAATATGGTCGACAAAAATGAGGCACATTTTCGTCCTAAATTTCAAACCAAACCTCATTTTGGCTCAAGATTTCACAGGGTAAATGAGAAAAATGTTGACCACTTACGGTAAAATCTGGGGCTTCTGGGAGATCGAGGCCTATTGCGATCGGGGCCATGGACCTTAAAATTGGACTACGAGGGCGCTTTCCCAAAAGTACATCAAACTCCACAAAGTTTTAATTTAAATTTCATTAAAAATTAAAGGCATTTTGGATTTCAGCACCTTCAGTTTGATTCATTGGCTCAATGGGATATGCTTGAGAAAGCTTATTCCCAAAATTTGAGCTGAGCCCGATCTTGAAGTTTGTGTTATGAGCAATTGGTCGTGTCCCACGGTCCCATAGGCTACTGTGCTGTATTCTGTGTTTACGGACAGAAAATAAAAAATGTGAATTTTTACAGATGCGACCGAACTTGCAAGTAAGAGTTGGTACACATAGATTACTAATGCTAACGGTTAAGATGATCTAAAAAATCTCACCTCTTGTAAGGTAAGTCGGTGATTCGAGGGGGCGAGGCTGTGGATCACGAATGCCCCTTTTCGTAGGGGTAGACCACGCGAATCCCATCTGAAGTTTGGGGAAGGAGGTTTTAAGAGGTTTTTATATAGTTTGAAGGGTGCTGATCAGAATTTTGGGTCCAACCTCTGGGAAATGTGGGGAACTTTGTAAAATAAGGGGGTAAATTTTTGGTAACAGGGGTATTTGAAATCAGTCAATCGTTAATGTACACCAATGTATTTGTCTCATTATAAGGATTAAAAAAAGGTATAGTTTGTAATAGGTTCCAACCTTTAGTGACTGTCACATTTCATATTGGTCCTAAAAAGTATGGTAGAAAATAACAAAAATTACAAACAAACACCTTTTTTCATCAACAGAGTACGTGATACATTAAATCACTACATTCAGACCAATATAAGTATAATTTTTGGAAAGCTTAATAAAATGATGCCAAATCAGTTTTACAGTATAACGTTTATTATACAGGGTGGGTCAGAAATATCCAGGGTGAAACAACAAAAAGTTAAGCATTTTTCTTGTCATGGTGAACTGTGTGTTTTCCTTTTCTGAAAGATAGTAGATCAAAATAATATGGATTCAAAACACATTGCTTAGACCCTTCAAACAAGCAATGAAGAGAAAGAGTTCTTTATTTGCAGAATTTGCATCTTTTGGCTTTAAGCAATGCTATGAGAAAAAACAATTTCCTTTTGTGATATTTTTTTCAGCTACAGGGGTCAGAAATTTAGTGTTTTTTTCAGTTTTTTTTAATGTGCAGTCTATGGGCTGCTCCTCCACCGACTCCACCCTGACATGCTTTGACATTTTTGAACATAAACTTCATATTATGCACTCAAATCAAATGGGACTTGTTGCATTTTAAGAAAGAACAAAATTTGGCATACATTCATGTTACTTCCTGGAATATTTTATTTCAAACATAAAATTTTGTGCGCCAAGTGTAACTCTCCACCATATTTGAACAGAACCAATTTGTGAAATGCGACCTACTCGGGCTACAGCCTATATTGTGATAGTTCAAGGTCATTCTAGGGCAAAAAATCCAGTGCTCAAAACCAGTTGTCCAATTATTGCCCCTGGTCATACCGAAGCAGATTTCAATAATTCAATTCTTTTGGTAGAGCTCGGAAGATTTAAAGTAATTCGCCAGAGGCTACGAATTCGGCAACGTTAACGGAATAACCGCATGTTAAAGGTGCCCGAATTGAAGAAGGTGGTGGCAGAATACTAAATTCACATCCTGACAGCTCTGTATACAATTTGCCGTCAAGTTTTGGGTGACCCCTGTAGACCCTTGTTACATTTTGCCCATGAATTACAACCAAATGCCAAACATTGTCATATAAGGCAAGTGAAGACGAACAATTTGACACCATGTTTTCAACGAAATCGGAGCACTGGGTAACATTTTAACCCCCATGATGACCTTGAACCTTATTTTTTTTAGGGCTGGTACCTGTTTGAAAGGTCGGAACCATGTGCAACTTTACCTTTTTTTTCAATCCTTATGAGTCACATCCATTGGTGTACATTTAAACCCATTTGACCTTGAATTTCAAATTTACCCTGAACAATTTTACCCCCTTATTTTACAAAGTTTCCCCACATTTTCCAAGGGTTGGAGCCAAAAATTCTGATCAGAGAGAATGATGAAGAAAGAGGAGACACCCTTCAAACTATAAAAAACGCTTAAAACCTTCTTCCCCAACTTCTATACTACTCTGTCAATTGTTCGATGGGATTTACCGTGCTCGCGCGTGATATGCGTCACACGGAAGTGAATGCCCGATGGGCTTGTCGAATAGTCGTCCTCCTCATTGGTAATCGGCATAAGACTACCCATAGACTCCGCCCCTTTTACAATGCAGATATTACGACGTGCGGCGTTGCCCACCTCTGAACAATTCTGACAGTCGGGGATAAGCGCTCAATCGGCGATCGCCCTCAAAACAAGAGTTGAGGCTACGGCGAATTGGGCAATTTCACCCTAAAAATCATAAACACCATTTTGTTAAACAACCTCGATTATAGTACATATTATATCACCTTTTATCCGTCAGTAATGATTCTGTAAAAATCCAAGTTCAAAGTGCATAAATCGAACTCAACGCTGCTGGAGTACTTTTCCAATGCATTTGGCTGTGGCATCGCCATTTTGTTAGCTACTGGGGGCTCGTGCGCAGGAGCTTTTCGGCTTTACTGCGCACGTGCAGATTAATACGGCCCCGCGATGTCAACTTCTTCTGTCACTCCTTATAGAAAAGTTACTGTTGTTTAAAACCTTTGTATCCTGAAAGATGAGGCGATAGTTGGACACAAATCACGTCACTCATTTTTGGACTATATTTCAGATGGTGACTGGGGATTCCCTGAAGTTGATGGAAATGAAATGATTTTCTGGCAATGGTGCTTTCTCAAAATGTGAGTTATTTTCTAAAAATCCCAACTTTTACCTAATGTAGGCAGAAAAAGTGCTCGATGAAATTTTTTTTGGTCCACTGAGAATTTTAGATATTTGATTAAAGTAAATTGGAAAAATAATTTTTTGGGAAAGAATTTGCATTAAGTTGTGAAGCACTGAATTATAGTAAAAATAGCAAAACCTCACCGTTATGAGCGAGCGCTTGATTAGCGACATCGCCCGATAGAGCGCGTATCCCCGAACTTTGCTTGACAAGCAACTGTAGAGAATGGATTCTGATTTATAACCCTATACTTTGCCTTTGGAATCAATCATGCCTTGCCATTGCAATTTGCATTGGTCCAGGCTTGGAATCAGCGATTACAAGCCATTTTCGTCAAAATTGTATAAAATCTATGAAACAATTTGGCAATCCCTCAAATGAGTGCTACCAAAAAAGAGAACCCCCTCTCTTGCTGAAAATTGGTTATTTACACAGGGCATAGATTACATCTAAAATTCAATTAACACGGGGCTTCACAGACACGGTTAACAGTAAAAATGTCATGTTTTACTGTATCTCTCAAGCATAGAAAAAATCATAATGTGCACATTTCCTACTTTGAAATAATTTGTCTGATAATATATGACCTCCACTCATATATATAATCCTCAAATAGGTCTACAAACGCGATTTTCACGTTGGGTTAAAGTATAGGCTGGTAGACCTTTTAGGAGTATAGATAGTAGTGACAACTCTTATATACTACTAAAATAGGTCTACCCAACGGATTTCACGATGTTCTGTTAAGAATAGGAGGTAGACCTATTTGAGGAGTCTATATATAATCCTCAAATTAAGTCTACAAACGCGATTTTCACGTGTGTTACGTATAGGAGGGAGGAGACCTATTGAGGAAAGTATATATTAGTGTCGACAAGCTCACATTAGAATTAGCACCCGTCTGGAGGACCAAAAAAGGGTTTTCTTTGGGGATTTATAGCCTGCTATAGCAAAAGGGGGTACAGTAGTTTGTGTGGAAAGAGTTAACGGACAGAAGAAGGCAAAAGTCGCAAAGGTAGACCTATTTGTTTTTGGTATCTGCGGTTATAGTAAACCTTGAAATAACAATTATGAGATTATGGGAGACCTATTGTTTCTACTACTTTATCCTTATTGGAATTTAGCTTATAGGTGTGAGTAGTTTATTTTGTAATATTATGATTAGAGTAAGCCTATAGGGTCGTAGTCAACAACAAATTAGGTTAACGATAGCCAGCCTTCACATATCGACTGCGATGTTGATTAGTAGTTGGGTTAGGGTTTAGGGTTAGGGTAGGGGTGGTTTAGGGTTAGGGTTTTAGGGTTAGGGTCAACCCATTTTCCCTAAACTTAAATTCTTCTAACCCTAATTTCACAAATTAATGTTATGATTGATATAAGCCTACAAGTCCATTATGTCAGGAAGAATAAACAAGCTACGGAATAAAGCTATCTTATTCTGATTATGATTGTACATGTATGATGAACCCGGGGATGAGAATCATTCAACTACCAAGCAAGTGTCTTACCTGTCCATAATAGGTTTAATATTACGATACAATAACGTGCACAGAGTATAGGCCAGGCCCACGTCGCAGCGTGTCACGGACATCGGGTTTCGGGTGTTAATGTTTGTCACGGAATAAAGCGCAATAATAAGATGTGCTTTATTCCGTAATGGCGCAAAAGGAATACGACTTCCCGGTTTGCGGTCCTGATATTTGTAACCGTTGCTATCAATCTGGCGGAAAAGTTCCAAATAAACTGTATAACATACAAATCCGATTTTTAAATGAGGACATGTTTTGTGGATTAATTCTGTTGCCAGCTATTAGTCCCTCAAACAGGTCTACAAACCCAATTTTAATTGTGTGTTAAGTTATAAAGGAGACCTATTTGAAGACACATATATATATAGACACCTATATATACCCTCCATATGGTCTACAAAGTGCGCTTTCACGTGTGTTAAGTAATAGGAGTAGAACATTTAGGAGTCTATAGTATATATAATCTCAATAAAGTCTACAAACGCGATGTTTCATGTGTGTTAAGTATAGGAGGAGACCTATTTGAGGAGAATGTATATAGTGACACGCCTTAATATATAATCCTCAAATAGGTCTACAAACGCAATTTTCACGTGTGTTAAGTATATGAGGGAGACCTAGTGTCCGACAAGCTCAATTTAGAATTAGCACCCGTCCGGATGACCAGAGAAAAGGGTTTTCTTTGGGGGATTTATAGCCTGCTATAGCAAAAGGGGGTACAGTATAGTTTTGTGGGGAAAGAACGTTAAACAGGAAAGGAAGGAAGGAAAAAGTGCAAGGTAGACCTAGTTGTTTGGGTAATCTGAGGAATTAAGTAACCTTGGAACAAATAAACAATTATGAGATTATGGGTGACCGATTTCGTTTTACTACTACTACTATTCAAATGCCTTAATTGATTTATCTATAGGTGTGGAGTATTTTATTTTGTAATTTATGATGAGATAGCCTATAGGGTCAGTAGTCAACGAACCAAAAGTTAGGTAACGAAGCCAGCCTCTACATCTCGATATGCGATGTTGAATTAGTAATTTATAGGTAGGGGTAGGGTAGGGTAGGGGTAGGTTTAGGGTTAGGGTTTAGGGTTATGTCAACCCATTTTCCCTACTTTAAATTCTATCGAACCCTTAATTTCACTAAATTAATTTATGACTGATATAGGCCTACAATCCCATTATGTCGGGAAGAATAAAAGCCTATGAATAAAGCTAATCTTATTCGGATAGATTGTAACATTATATGAAATCAATCAACTACAAACAATGTTCTTACACATCCATAATAGGTTAATTATTAGATAACAATACGTGCACAGAGTATAGGCCAGGCCCACGTCCGCACGGGTCACGGAACATCGGTTTCGGGTGTTTATGTTTGTACGGAATAAAGCGCAATATATAATGATTGCTTTAGTTCCGTAAGGATCAAAAGGAAGACCACGTCCCGGTGGCGGTTCTGATATTTTAAACCGTTGCTTTCAATGTGGCGGAAAATCGCCAAAAATAACTGCATACAAATCCGATTTTTAAATGACAGGACATGTTGTGGCTATAATTACGGTTGCCAGTTTATATATCCTCAAACAGTTCTAACAAACCAATTTTTATGTTTTTTGAATTTTTGGTTTTTTATCTTTAGTTCTTGTTTCCTACTGTATTATAGACTCCTCAAATAGGTCTACACGCTATTTTCTGTGTGTTAAGTATAGAGGTATAACTATTTGAGGAGTATCGTAAGGGAACTCTATAGATAATCTCAAATAAGTCTCAAACGCGATTTTCAGGTTTTAAGTATAGGAGGAGACCTATTTGAGGATTATATATCTAGTGTCGACAGTCACATTAGAATTAGCACCCGTCAGGAGGACTCGCAAAAAGGGTTTTACTTTTGGGGGATTATAGCCTGCTATAGCAAAAGGGGGTACCGTAGTTTTTGTGGGGAACGACGGTTAAACAGGAAAGGAAGGAAGGAAAAAGTCGCAAAGGTAGACCTATTTGTTTTGGTAATCTTAAGTTCTAGTACCCTTTGAAAGAACAATTAGTGAGATTATGGGAGACCTATTTGTTTCATAATTTTTATCCTATTGATTTAGCTAGGTGGGAGTATTAAATCTATTTTTTTAATCTTATGATGATAAAGGCCTTTAGGGTCAGTAATTCAACAAAAAACCTTATGTCAGTTCTAGCCAGCCTTCCACACTCCATGCGATGTTTAGTAGTATTTAGGGTAGGGATTGGGTTAGGGTTTAGGGTTAGGTTTAGGTTTAGTGTTATGGTTAGGACTATAGGGTTAGGGTTTAGGAATTAGGGTTTGGGTTTAGGGTTATAGGTTAGGGTTAGGACTAGGGTTTAGGTTAAGTTAAGGGGTTATGATTATTGGAGAGGGTAAACTTCTTTATTTACCATAAATTCTATCTAACCCTTTATGATTGATATGGCCTTTATGTCGGAAAAATAAAAAAAGCTATATTCGTGAATAAAGCTATATAATCTTATTCCTGATATGATTGTACAAATGCATGGATGAATCATTGAAATACAAAGCAGTGCTTACCCGGCATAATAGGTTTGTGATTAGCTACATTAAAACTGCATAGCGGTATAGGCCTGGCCCATGTCTGCAGCGTGTCACGGAAACACGGGTTCGGGTGTTTTTAATGTTTGTAACGGAATAAAGCGCAATCTAAATAGTGATAGGCTTTATTCCGTAAAGATCAAAAGGACCACAACGTCCGCGGTGAAAATGCTTTCCTAACCCTAAACCCTAACCCTAAACCCTAACTTTGGGCAACTAACCCTATCCCTAACCCTAAACCCTAACCCTAAACCCTAATCCTAACCCCGTCCATAAAGGTTTATGATTAAGATGCAATAAGTGCACAGAGTATAGCCCTACCCCCCCACGTCCTCAGCGTGTCACACGACGTCGTGTTTCAGATTGTTTAAGTTGGTAACTGAATAAAGCGCAATAATACAATGGATTTCGTATGATCAAAAGGAACATGACGTCCGATGGCGGGCCTGTTTGATATTTTAAGCCGTGCTTTCAATGTGGCGCTGAAAAGTCCAAACATACTGTATGCAAATCCGATATAAATTAACCCGAATGTTTGTGGATAAATTATGGTGACAGTCTATAAAATCCTCAAACAGGTTTACAAACCCCATTTTTATGTGTGTTAGTAGGAGGGAGACCTATTTGAGGAGTATAAATAATATCGACACTCTATATATAATCCTCAAACAGGCTACAATCCAATTTTATGTGGTATTCAGTATAGGAAGGAGGACCTATTTTGAGGATATTAGAATATAGTGTTTGACCAATCTATCAATTGTTGAATTAACACCGGTCTTCTTTGGGGGATTATACTTGTCATAGCAAAAGGGGGTCTAGTAGTTTTGTGGGGCAAGAAAGGTTAAACAGGAAAGGAAGGAAGGAAAAAGTCGCAAAGGTAGAATACCTATTTGTTTTTTTTGGTAATTGATCTGACTCAGACTCAGTAAAAACGAGCGAATAATCAAAATCTTTTGATAGAGGCAATCTCTTTTTAAAAAAAAAAATAAAAAACTTTCATTCCCTTTTCTTCTTGACAACAAATACCCAGATAGCACGGCCGACGTCGGGTGAACGTCACCATGAATCGGGCACGTTCGCGGTCGCTATTCGACCACCATCCAACGTTAATATGACGTTGTTTTAACAACCAAAA
Organism: Ophioderma brevispina; assembly: GCA_023653785.1. Classification (NCBI taxonomy): domain Eukaryota; kingdom Metazoa; phylum Echinodermata; class Ophiuroidea; order Amphilepidida; family Ophiodermatidae; genus Ophioderma; species Ophioderma brevispina. The sequence goes on from JAMKCH010032764.1 coordinate 18,829, forward strand.
TCGATGGTTGTTTTGACATGATACGACGGTTAAAGTGACGTGGGCATCCGACTACAAATTGACGGGTGCCATGCAACGTCGGAACAACGATGGGCAAAGTGCAGAAAAAGCTGGAAGGTGGTCGTCTATGGGGCCAACGTCGGCAAGGGTCGGCATGGTCGCGGCGGCAAGGCAACGTCTAGCCAACGTAAGGGTGATGTCGAAATGATCATGAAAAGTACTTTACATGGGTTGGACAGATGGGTGGCAAAGCACACGTTGGCCCAACGTAGGATTACGGCGAGAATAGGAATGTATGAACTTAAAGTTGTCATGGGGAAAATGAAAATAAGTGACAGGTATAGGTAAACTTTGATAAAAATACTAGTTGTTTGAAATTTTTGGATTCATTAAGGGTTCTAAATTGATTTCATTTGTTTGGGGATGTCCGCACTAAGACAAGTCAACCCAACGTTGGCCCAACGTTGCGAATTGGTGGCGTGGTCTTGACGACCTCATTTTTTCTTACTACATTTTTTAATTTTTGACCATTTTAATCTTCTTCTGTGGTACTACATTTAAGTTTTCCTCTTATTTGTGGATGGAATTAATTGCATTTTTTGGGGGGGGGGTGGGGCAAGAAAATTGTATTTGGGGGCGGCGTCGAATGAGAAGCATCATGACAAGTACAATTTTCACCTGTTGACACCCACATAGAACAAATATCCTGAGATCTTGTCAGGAATAGATTTCGTTTTACTATTACTGGGCGAACTTGTTTCATTGCAACGTCAACCTTTCAAATGATGAAAAACTAAAAACATTCTGGTATATTCTTAATATAATCATATTAGAGGGATAAATTCCTTTAATAGGAAACAGAATACAACCTGCCGCAAGATTTTGATAATCATTGGCACAATTTTAAAAACAAAGCAATTACTAATTCTTGACTCGACACAGGCCCAACTATAAGCCAACCTTGGCGCAACCTATTCTGATGTTGGATCAACGTTATGCCAACGTCAAAATTGATAGTGGACAACGTGGCCAACTGGCCAAAAGACGTTTGTCAGAAGTCTTTTGCAACGTTGGTCCAACGGTCCGGGACTACGTTGCACCAACTTTGGCCCAACGTAGGTCCGTTGCTATCTGGGTGAACAGAATTTAATATAACTCTGCACAAATAGCCGACGCCACTTGTGCCCATGGCTGTGTGTACATGTTCGTTCACTTTTAACGAAACTTTGATTAACACTGATATAGGGATGTGGTCCTTTTTTCAGCAAGCTAGGGGGTCTCATTTTTTGTTGGTAGACGTCATTAGGGAGATTTGCCACAAATTTGATCTGATCAAAAATTGATAAAATACGAGAAAATTCCAGCACTCCAAGGTAAAATACCAACAATTTTTCCCAATAGAGGCCTTCCCTTCAAACCAAAACCTGGTGATCGAATCACCTTCTTAACGGGTAATCCTATGGGGAAAATGGAATTTTAAATTTGAACCTCTACCCTCATGATTAAGGGAAAACAAAAAATAATCCTAAACTTTTGGATACAGGAACAAGCATGTTTAATTGATAGCAGGATTTTTGTAAATATCATATGCGCCTACAAAAGAAAATCCAATCTCCAAGTTGCAAAAATGATCCTTGTCCGTACTTTTGTAGCCTGTTCAATGGCAGTGAATTGACAATCCCGTCACTAAATTTATAAAACAGCGAACACATATTTGCCCATATCTTCGCTAATTTTTGGCCTACAGATTTGATTGACCCCTCTTTTTTAAGTTATTAGTCACCTTTCAATGAAGATAATTTCAATTTGAGGTAACCTTTCAAAGTTAATATGGTTATTCCTATGACCATGATAGACTATCATTAATGTTTCACGCCAGGTTGCAGGGAGTGTGTGCCCAAATTCAACAACCGCCGACCGACGGAATACCCCCACCCCCACAGACCCGGGGGGGTTCTTGATTTGGTCGGGTACCCATGCTTCGTTCAAAAAAAGAGGGACTAGATGCAAAGCGGGGAACTACCGGAGGGGTAATCAAATTCATCATAATCAGTTCTAGTCCCGCTAGGGGTATCAATCAGTTGTGATTGTGATGGTTCAAGATAAAAAATGAGGAAAAATAACCTAAACCAAACAGCCAAAATAACCCAGAGTGTGTAAGCTTTCTTGCAGTAGCTCAAATGTCATTTTTCTTATCTAATTAGATATTAAATTAACAAGTTGTATATGTTATTCACAATTTAGAACAGGTTCCGCAAGGGGTATAATTCACCGCAAATTGGTCCTAGGGGTATAGTTCCTAAAACTCGCCAAAAAATGGTCCAGTTAGGGGTCTAGTTTCCACTGAAAATTGGTCATGTTAGGGGTCACCTTCAGAAACCCTGGGAACGAGAAGGGTACCCAAACAAAACCCCTGAGAACCCTCCGGGCCACAGACTCACCAAGGAAAACGAAATAAGTTACTTCAACCCAGTTTGCTTGAGTGCACGACGAGTTTTTTGCATTGCGTTGTCTTTCCCGATCTGTCACAACTTTAACAATCAGAGCTCCCCGCCGCATTTTACAATGAGACAATACAGTTATTTTATTTTAAACAATACAGGGAATTCAGTCTATTAGGTTGAATGTTTACATAATGCAGGATCGTGTCATTCCCATGACCCTGGATTTGGCGCGGAAATTTAGGAGATGACCTCCGGGAGGGCAGCTGGTGAGCCTGCGGTGAGGGCAGATCGGTCAGACAATTGACATCGACAGGCAGTCACGGCCAAGCAAATCCCAAATTTAGACGAAAATGTCAAGGAATTGTTTCTTATTCCAAAACCACTGGAGACCTGAAGAATGTTTATTTCTAAATATCATAGAGACTAACGGACGACGACGCCAGTGACCGGACACACATGGTTGTGTGTGAGATATGTGTGTTTGTCATTGTCTTGTTCACGGTGTTTATCTTTGTTTAATTGTTGTTCTAAAAAAGAATGCTTGCATCACCTAGAACATACTGTGCTTGGGCAGATTTCATATTTAGTGGAAGTACTTTAGGGGCATCTCATTGTATTTCTTTGCTGCCATGTTTTCACGTCTCTATTATTTTTTATTGCCTGTGCATGCCAAAGTGTTACCACCATGGGTGTTAATTTAGGACTCCTCATGGAATTCAAAAGGGGACTGAACCCACTGATGTAAGACTCCCCCCCCCCTCCTGGAATCAATAAGGGACTGACCCACTGAGTAAAAGACCCCTCCTGGAATTCAATAGGGGACTGATCCAATGGTGTAAGGACTCCCTCCTGGAACAATAGGGGACTGCACCCACTGTTGTTAGATTTCCCCTCCCCCGGAATCCAATAGGGACTGCACCCACTGGTGTAAGACTCCCTCCTGGAATCAATAAGGGCACTGCAACCCACTGGTGTGGACTCCCTCCTGGAATCAATAGGGGACTGCATCCACTGGTGTAAGACTCCCTC